>JAPYZM010000802.1:0-72775 GCA_030522845.1 Psyttalia concolor
AGCTGAGCTCATTTCCCATCGATATAGGGTATTACAAAATTTTTTAAAAATTTTTTTCACCCATTTTTTGGTAATTTAATAATTTTCAGAAAAACCGTTGAAACGGCTCGAAAAATCAGTTTAAAAATTTTGAAATACCCTATATCGATGGGAAATGAGCTCAGCTTTCGAATGGGACCAACCCCGAGGCGATAGGATGAATAGTTTTCGAGATATCGTCAAAAGAGTGCGGATTTTGTTAAAAATCGTAAAAATGGAAAGGGTACCCCCTTTGATATTTCGGGATTTTGACCTGTCGGGCCGAACAGCTGACTGGCTGGCCTGCTGTCCAACCTAATCTACCTCAGGAGTGTCGTGATGACTATCAGCAGACAATATGTGTAAATTTGCACAAAACCTGTTGGGGTCATGCACAATCTGTACCCTTATTTTCGGCCCTGCTAAATTGAAGTTTTCGCATGTACCGAACCAGACGCCACTCGCATGTAGCTTCTGGGATTCACCGCAAACAGATGTAATTGTTTCTCCCAGTAGAGGGCGACGCTTTATTTTTGCCGGTATTTCAAGATCACGAGGTTATGTACCGTTCAAATCCACCTGGTGTGTTTGTCTCCTTGAGCAAGTCCCGAAAAATGAAAACATCGTGATCCCCAGAAAACAAGTCATCACTGTCCACCAAAAAAAGTGTCTAAAAAGTCCCAAAAATGTCTAAAAAAATTGACAGTAGCTCAAAAGACCTGCTCTTCCGTCGAATGCTGATGGCAGTGATCTCCAGCATAATTGTGCAGTGTCTCCTGATGTCCCTGGTGATCCTCCTAACCCACCTCTCCCCCACAAAACCCCTGTCCTGGCTGGAGGAGACCCTCTCCCTCGTCAGCTCCCTCCGAACCTGGTGCTACTTCCTCATTCTTTCAACAATAATAATCCTCCAAGGGGTTGTCTGCAGCAAGAGCTACCTCACAGCCCCAACCCTGGCCTCGACTCGCTTTGCTGTTGTCTGCAGTGTCTTCACTCTCCGCAACGTAACAGTGGCCTCACTTCACCTGTCAATCGGCCTCGTCTTAGTTTGGCTGCACCTCTCCTTCGAGGGCTCGACCTCCCTCCGAAAAAAATGCGAAACCATCTCTGGCAACTGTCTCACCGAGGAGTACACCTTCCTCCTACTGTCCGGGATATTCGCAGGCAGCCACCACTTCCTGAAGAGCAACTTCTTCGAGCCAAAGCACCTCGAGTTCCCCACTATACCCCAGAGTAAATTCACCCAAGTGAAACGAGAGATGTCTCGATTGATCCCCAGTGCAATGACAAGTGCAATCTGGCCCACGATGTACTTCATGGGGTTCTATTACACCTTTGGGAGCTACATCAGACTAATAATTACTTATGTTCTCTTCCTGAACGTCGAGGACGAGCCGCTGGACCGGATCTCTCGACTCCTTGACGCAAACCTCATATTTCACATCTGGTTATTCACTGGTTTATTCTCGCTGACGATGGAGAGCATGCATCTGCTGTTCCAGGTGCATTTGACCGAGTGGATGGAGTTTCAGGTTGGCCAGAGTGTCTACAGCGAGAATCAACCCTCAATCACTTTGTCTGATGCCCTGGCTTTGGAGACGGTGCCCATTATTCAGCATCTGGGTTACCTGGACCTGATGACGCTGTCTCAGAAACAGAAGAGCAGGAGAGAAATCATTTTCTCGTTGAGCCAACCTGGAGGACACCCTTACAACTGGAACTGCATTGTTGAGAAGTGCGTGGGAATGATCAAGGGATATTCCAAGAGGGTAGAGGAGGTCTGCACTGTAAAGCCGGAGGTGATTGCCCCTTTGAAGCCTGTCGTTACCAGTCTCGAGAAACCGTACTCATTCCACATGAGGAACTTGGTGAGGGCGGAGAGCCCTGCGGCAGTCCTGCCGAGTGCCCCCAAGCCTGTCTCGTCCACTGGACAGTTGATCCTGGAATTCTTCAAGAACAGGAAACAGAGGATCGTGGATTACGTGATGTCTAAGCCACTGGTCCTGTACTTCTTTGGAGTGAGGAATGAGAGCAAGATTCGACATCTCCTGGTCACAGGACAGCCGGTGATTTGGGCTGTCGAGGCCATTTCCTCTCTGGCGGTTATTTCCCTGAGGGAGGATCCTTATGGGATCGTTCAGAAGGACCTGCCGGGCATGATTGAGGCCCTGTTAGGACTAAAACAGGCCTTGGACAAGCTTCATAAGATGAGCTTGTTGAGCAGAAAGCCACAGCAAGACGACCGGGAGATCCGACATTTGTTGGGGGCATTGAGGACCGCTGACAAGAGGGGAATTTACAGGATAGTCGTCGCATTCAGAGATTATTTTGAGGATCTCGCTCTTGAGCCAGGTGTCAAGGACCAGTTGCAGGGATTTTTTTCGTTTAGAGAGTAATGTTGACTTTTTGGAGTTACTGGCGTTACTATTAGAATTAATATTTATAGAATATTTTTGATATTCTTGAATATGATAAGAATTCATTCATAAGTGTAATTGTACCTCATTGTTTTCTATTGAATAAAATGTGTCAATTTTTGTGTAAAAATTGATTTGTTCATGTTTATATTCATGTTAAAATGTCCAAAATTCCCTAGTTAAATCAGCTGCTCAGCAATTAAATTCAAGAATTTATTTATCAAATTATACCTTTACATTTTTTTAATATGCTGAACAACACTCAAATTATAATACAACTTTTCCCTCAGTGTAATCCAGGATTTCAACTGTATTTTCTGCAGTTCATCCAAATACCTCCACAACTCCTTCTCCTCCTGAATCGTCGTCCCGTGGGTCTTCAGAAAAACCCCCAAATACGCCTGGGATAATTCAAAATCTCTCTTACTCTCCATCATCCACTCAATCATCTTCATAAACTGCAGCATAATCAGTGTCGAGCAAGAGGTGTCCAAGGATAACGACTGGATTTCAAAGTCAATAGCACTGGGGCCGAGTTTTTTAATTCTCGAAATTATTTCCGCGAAGTCATTACTCTCAGCTGTACTCTTCAATAATTTTCCGAATGCTGTGAGACTGGTAAAGTCAGAGGGAATCAATAATTTACTGTTCTCATCTTCCTTGGGTGTTTCAGACAGATCAAATTGAATATCCAGGGATGGAATCGTTGGGAGGAAAAATGGAGCCGCCTCTGGAGCCTTGGGAGGCTCTTTGGGTTTGTTCCTCTTCTTAACGACATCAATATTCAACAAATTTTGCCATTTAGAATTCGCTAGGGACGACATTGTGATCAGATTGGCATTCAGCTGCTCTGGGGACGCGTATTCGTCTTCCTCCAGCTCTCCTGAGTCCACTTCAACAGACTCGATGTTGTCATTCTGCTCCGAAGACGATCCTGGAAGAGTTATCACAGGAATTGGGGCACTTGGGGTGATTGCCTTGAGAGAGACATGAGTGAAGAGGGTTTTGTTAGACCAGAGGTAGATCCCGAGGTTGCAGATGTGCGAGGTCACGAGGTAATCACCAGTTGCTGAGAAATCTAGAGATATACAGGCTTCCGGTACCTAGACAATAGTACACGAATTATTAATTCATAATAAATTTAATTGACAATTCTTTTCAATTTCTAAATAAAATAAGTCATTCTAAATAAGAAAGCGTGAGGGATTGTTAAGACTGTAATTACCTGGAAGACATCGACAAGTTTAGCTGAAGGAACATCCCAAGTTCTGATCGTCGAGTCCATAGAAGCTGTGACAAGCCACCTAGAATCCGGACTGAAAGTGGCGTCGGTCAAGTGTCCAGTGTGACCTCTGAAGTGCCTGACAACTCGTCTTGTATCGAAATCAATCAATATCACACTGAAATCGTCAAGAGCGAGGGCTAATAGAGAGCTCTCTCGATGTGTTCTAAGCCATTTCACAGGTTCACTGAGAGTTATCACTATTTTAGGTTCACTTCCTGTCTTCCCGCACTGAAACGCCCAGAACTTGATCTTCCCATCTCTCCCAGCAGTCACCACCTCCTGATTCAGAGGATCCACCATGACACCCTTAACCGGCCCCTCGTGAGCCCCTCGCTCGCCCCCGTAGGTACCTCTGTGAATCCCACTTTGAATATTAAACTTGTCCACGTGTCCAGTGCTGTACCCAATGATTACAAAGTTTCCACAGTGTGTCAGGAACAAGCTCGTTGCATTAGCTTTATAATTCTTCTTGAATCTCATCGGCAGGATCTTATGCTCCCCCATCTTCAGTTTATCATAGGACCAAGTGGTCACAACCCCCAGGCCCAAATGGGCCGCAGCAATATTATCCCAGTCCTTCTCCCTCGTCCTCTCAGCCGCCAGTTCAGTAATAGCCGGCATAATCAAATTATCCTCTACCGTTCTCCCCTTCTTTTTGGACGATTTTCTATTAAACGAAGCCCTCCCCAAGCTCTTGTTGAACGTCTCAGTGATCGTCGAGAAGATCCTCAGTGACGAGTCCCCACCAGCAGTCAAGATATTATGCCCATCGAGTCCGTAGAACCTGACGAAAGTGGGAGGCTCAGCGTGTCCCTCCCTCACCCTGAGGAGCCTGGCAGCCCCATCAGCTAGATCAAAGATCCACAGCTTCAGGGAATTATCGGACGAGTTGGTCACCATCAGGGGCTCATTAGAGAGACACTGGACCCCAGCGACAGCTGCAAAATGAGCATTGATAAGTTGACTCTCCACCTTTCTCTCTTCAAGATTCCAGAGGACAACGTGACCCTGAGGGCTGCCTGTCGCCATCACAGGATTTCCATCGCTCCTAAAGGATATCGACGTCACCATTCCCCAGTCCTGAATCAACTCGAATATCGTGACATCTAATTTGATGTTGTGCATTTTAATTCGGCCATTGGCGAGGCCAATAGCTATCACGTCGATGGCCGGTGCCTGTTCCAGAGCTGTCACTGGAGAATTCCAGCCATTGAATGCGTAGATCATCTTCATTGTCTTGAGGTTCCATAGCTGAAGGTGACCCTGATCACTCCCCAGGAGAATTTTATTCATGTAGGTACTTGGATGAACGATTTTCGTGATTTTGAAGACATTATTGCTGAAGGTTAGCGAGAGAATTTCCTCCTCTGTCTTTATCGAGAAGACTCTGAGAGTACTCTCCTCGTCAATGGAGATCAGGTTCGGACCAAAGGGAAGCAGCAGGTGGACAGGATGACTGTGGCCTTTGTAGACGTGTTTTAATTCGTTACCTCGTCTCCAGGCGAAGATCTCGGGGCCGCTGGCTGTGTAGACATGGAAGGAGTCCCCTGAGAGGCATGTTATGTCTTCTGGGTGAGGTCCTGAGACACTTAGAAGAGTAAAGTGGGCACAACCGTACGTGTGGAAGGCTCGACCAACGCTTGTTACTATCAGGTTCTCTTTTCGGCGGTGGATATAACGGGTTAGCAAGGGAATGTGATCACTCACGTAACCTAGGGCTCGGTTGCGAGAGAATATCTTACTTTGAGACATATCTTGGAGAGTTATTCGAGGACACTGGGGGCTTTAGACACTGACACTGAGGCTTTGTGATACATTATCTTAGAGCTTTGGAATTGTTTCAATCTTCGGCGAGCACTCCACGTGGGTCTGCATGCCAACAGTTGGACGGGGCTATTGTTGTTGAAATTGGTAGAGGGAGAACTCGACTGCTGCAGTGGAATTCTTTGGTGGAGGGGGTGGGTCTCTGAAAAAATGGGGAATCTTCTCAGGATGGAACGATACGATTTCCATGTGGTTCAGTTAATTTTGAAGGGGTTGGCAGGGGAGAAAAATGAAGACACCTTTTACGATTTTTACTCTGCCTTATTGGAGATATTTAGTGTTGAAGATTGGGTTTTCGGAGGGGCCTTCCTAATGTCGGTCGGTACTGAAGGTACTCTCAGGGGAATTCTTGGTTTTGGATGCACTCGAGGCGTTGTAGTCAATGGTGAAAGCTTATGGATACACTTGTGCAGGTGGAGATTGAGGTTATGCATGACATATGTACACAAAACCATGTGTTTTCGTGTTTATTCGCGGGATTTATCGATGTATATTATTTTTAAAAACCATTGACTCGAGGATATTATTGTCAATAAATAATATCCTTTTTTTAGAGTTACAAGTGAGTGTTTTAGTTCTGTTGACGCAATGGAAGGCCCTGATAAGGCCAGAGAATCAGAGACAGTTGATCTGGAAGATGACAATTCCGAGAAAATTCCGAGTGCAATTGAATCACGAGAAGATAATTTGGATAACGTCGCCAGTAATTTAAGTAAAAAACAGCTGAAAAGAATAAAGAAGAGAGAGAAGTGGCTCTCGAGGAAGGCGGAAAAAAGGCAAGAGATCTTCACTACCTCACGAAAGTCAGGAATTTTTCTCCAGTTTATAGTGGTTAATTGATTTTTTTGCAGACTGAAAGAACGAGCGAAAGCCAGAGAAAAAAGGGCTTTCGCTCGGGCCAATAATATCGATCTCGGGCCCTCCAGGAAGGCTCTCAAGAAATGTACAATGGCAGACAGTCCCTGCAAAGTCACTGTAGCCATTGACATGTCCTTCGATCATCTGATGATCGATAAGGATGTAGCTAAATTAATTAAACAAATTCTGAGGTGTTACACGTTGAATCGACGAGCCCTGGCACCTGTGCAATTTTCAGTCACTAGTTTCAGTGGAAAGTCTAAGCAAGAGATGGAGAAACATAATGGCTATCAACACTGGGATGTAAGTCAATTTAATATTTAATTTCTCCTCCGTCTTTACGTCTCACATGTCATTATTTAGATAATTGATTGACCTAATTATCATTCCACAGGTGAACTTCTACTCGCAATCATATCTAGAGCTTTATGACTCAAAAAAAGTTATTTACTTGACGTCAGAGTCTGATAATGTGATTAATACTTTAGAACCGGATTTTGTGTATGTAATTGGAGGACTAGTAGATCATAATCAACAAAAGGTGAAGGCTCCTCTAATTTAACGTCATTAATTAATTTTTAATTGATAGAATTTGGTCTTCATCTTCAGAATCGCATTTGTTTATTTTTCAGGGATTGTGCCATGAATTAGCGCAAAAGGCAAAAATTGCTCATGCACGTCTGCCTTTAGATAAATTTCTCAAAATGAAGAGTCGTAAAGTCTTGACAATAGATCATGGTATGTAAACTGACTGAAAAATCATCAAATTTATTCAATTTACTTTAGGCCTATTTCCCCAGAATGTTCAAGAAAACAAAAATTTGTTTTCAGTTTTTGAAATTCTTTTGAGAGTCACGGAGGGCATCGCGTGGCAGGAGTCCTTCCTCCAGGTGCTTCCCCTGCGCAAAAATGCTGAGCCCATGTCCTCCCAGGACGACACTCCCAGTGATATTTCGTCTACCCTCAATCCCCCAGGATCACTCGAAAAAATGGACTCCCAGTAGGTACACGAAGATTGAATTTTTATTGTTTCTCCAAAAAAATGTACATGCGAGCATTCTCACACATCCGATTTTGTCACGTATTTAAAAATATATCGATACGCATAGCACGTATACAGAACGTGTATATACACATTTATATATTATGTAGAAATTTTGAAATGATACAAGTGTAAATAAATAACTCTTCTCTAATAGCATCTCGTAACGTCGATTGTAAAAACTCATTTTGAGGAAGTGTAAGCATTAAGCGTCATTTCTCTACGAGAAAATTCCTTCTTTCCACTTAACATTAGGCGTTCCAAACAAAAAACAAATACCGAATTAAAAATGTTCTCTCATTGTTTAAACGGAAAAATTAAGTAGGCCCTCTGAATGCAAGAATATTTGGGAAAATAAAATCGTTTGTGAGTGAAAGAGACCTCTTTGAACCCACTTTTACTTCAGAATTGGTTCGTTAACGAGATCTCGAGACAAAATTACGATTGAATTTCCATCGCTAGTTGATTAAATAAATTTGTTAAAGAAGAAAACAAATTATTTTAAATTTCAATGGAATAAAAATTCCTGAGCGCGAATAATCAATTAAACCCTCAATTCGTTAAATCAATAGGTCTATCTACATTCAATTAATCATCAATAATTCCAGCAGAATCACAATCAACATTTTAATGTAACAAAAAGAAGAACAAAAATACCGATTTATTAACTCTACGTCCAAGTGAATGTTCCGAAGTACACATTAATCTGTACCTATTCCTGCACTTAATTTCAATTCTAAAATCATTGATGCACATCAGAAAATCCTATAATTATCACTCTAACAATGGCAGAATTAATTTTTTAAAAATCACATCTCCCAAGCACCAAAAAAATATAATAATTTGCTGAACTTAAATCAGATGCCACTTTCATAAAGTCCTTTTAGAAACTAAACTCTCCTTTAGTTTCATTATCTTCAAAATAAAATATTAGAATTACCACTTCACTCAAAACTTTGAGTTCTGGGTGAATTAAAAAAAAAAAAAAAGAAAACAAAATGAATAAAACAAATTCAATAAATTTCTGATAAGTTTACTCAAAAATTCCAGTATTGTTATTTCGAGATATAAAAGAAAAACAAAAATCCAGAGGACGTCTAATTGCGCAGTTGTTCAGTTCAATAACTGAATTAAATCATTCAACGATTGATCGATATGCACAATGATCTTAGAATTCCCCTCGACGTCACGAATATTCACAGTTTACTGTCAAATCCGGTGATTTCATGGCTGTCAATAATTTCAAAATCGCTCTCACTGTCGTCACTGTGACTCGATAGCTCTTGATTTTTTAATCCAAGTTCACCATCGTCATCCGACGACGAGCTGCCTTCAAAATGTCCAGTCTGTATTTTGATATCAGCAACGTCATTGTCACCCTCAGTACTCAATTCCAATTCTGATAGTTCAAGACCATCCGTGCTGCCATCTTCGTGAGATGGCATTTTCAATCCAATAAGTTCGTCGTCATTAAATGGATCTAAAAATAGGGGAAAATCTCATTAGCAATATAAATATAGCCAAAATATTTATCGTAGATAATAACTGGATAAATAATATCTTCCATTTTTCCACTGAAAATTAATGAGAGACAAAGGCTCATCACTCTATCAGTTCGGGTTTCATAATATTTTGCAATATTTTAAATTGATTTTAATTTTATCGTCAAACAAAAGGGGACACTACGAAGTCATTCAGCCGCACAAATTCAATAAATATTCTAACATCGTATGACAGAGGACAAAGTCGTTTGATAAAAACACTAGCGTCGGTGATAATTCGCTGAAAAAAAATTGAAATGTTTTTCCCGTCTCTTTATCATTAGCCGAAAGAAGATGATGGGCATAAAATGATAAAGATATGATTTATCCCAGCAGCTGTATAAATTCAATGAATTAACAAAAAACTGCTGTAGAAAAAATTGTTAAAAAATTCTCTCACCATCTGAGGTCTTTGATCCACTCGGAGGCGTTGGAGAATGATCTCCATCCTCTCCTGCTCGTTTGAGAACCTCGAGATTGTCCTCAGTGACTGCTGGTAAAAATTCTTCAATCTCATTATCCCACTCTAGAAAAAAAAGGCAAAAATCAGAATCGGTTTGAAATAAAAAAAAAAGCTGTCGGGTACTACCTTTCGTTGGGAAAATTTTACTGGGTAATCGGAGTAATAATACAGGCCCCAATAAAATACTCATACATAGCGTATATGTAAGTAGAACTCCACTGATTGCACGCCCTATTAGCCATAGTACCAGTGATGCGATGCAAACGCCAGCGCAGAACTAAAAATTAAGATTTTTATTGTTAACCAGTTCATTAGAAAACTATTAAAGTTTATCGTCGTTAGTAATTTTTAATGAAATCATTACCAAATGTAGAATGAAATGTTTTAATGGAATAATTACCACTCCGGGTTGATTTTCTCGTAATGTTCTCAAGGCATCACACGTTGATTTGACTTTGGTGATGATTTTGTCAATTTTCTCTGACTTTGGATGGGCTCTACAAACATTTTAATTTATATTATTAATTATAAACCCACCGGATGAATTGAAAACAATTATTTTCCGACTGATTCCTCAGTTTAATTGTGGGTTTATCCAATTTCTCATTTTTTTGTAGACTCGTAGATTCAGCAAATCGCGATGACGACGTGAGTCGTTTAATTTTGTTTGTCAAACATCGAGATATTTATTTCTCGGTAATGATTAATGCTTACGTCGTTGACTCCGATGTGCCCTTCTCTTTCTCAAGTTGCGCTTCGAGGGTACTGTAGCAGAGGATCACAACGAGCGCGGCACTGCTGGCCGCAGCAAAACCACGGATCTCCAATACAACAATTCCCCTGAAGAAAATATATTAATTAATTTTCCCTGATCTTCTTTTAATTAAAAAAATAAAATAAAACTACCATAAAATATTTCTTGAAGCGTGACGACACCAGATGTTCTCCGAACTTTCCCAAATTCCCCCCCCCCCCCCCCAAAAAAAATACTCGACAAAGTACAATTTGATTTTCCTATCAATTATATAATTATTTACCGCACAAACTACTGGACGATTTTTCCTGGCCACCATTAGTTATAAACAAAATTCCTGCCCACCTCAACTGACATAATAACTTGTTTATCGAAAGTCTCCCGATCGACATAATTAACTACGAAAACATCTCCAACGCAACTCTCATTGATAATTACCCAACATTGTGTAAACAAACTAAATGAAGTCATTGACAATCTCATGATCGAAATAGCATTCGTGACTGGGTCATTGATACAGAGACCATCAATTCAATACATCGGATGAATCAAGTGCCCTCTCTCATTAATAAAATTAAAAAAAAATAACTGAGGAGGCGCGTTCGTGCCATGTGATGCCCCTGCATCGGACGATTTTCTAATCATCATTCGGTACTATTACTATATTCTAATGTGTTGATAGCCTATCACTGCGTCACGCGACAAATATCGAAGACGAAATGTTTATCATACCGACGCGCTTCTCTGTATCATAATAATTAAGCATTGTTATCGCTTTTCCAATCCATCACTGCAACTTTATCACTGGCCATTTATCTCACTCGCTGTGTCAAATCTGACAAACTTTGTTGACAGTATTTGTCACCTATTCATTAAACCGATGAAATATGAATTAAAATGTTTACGAAGAGTTGAAGATAATTTTAATGAGAAGACTAACGGAAAAATTATGCCGATTACGAGGGAATTTTCAATCGGATTTTCTATTAAAATTTCAATCACGTTTTGAATGATTCTAATTAATTCTTTTTTAATAAAAACAAAAATGTCGAAGCGCAAATCCGGATTTTTTATTGATTCATTTGTCTATTTAAATTACTCAAAATGTACTCGAACGCAAGAAAAATTTTGAGCGGTGAATTCTGAGGCTAAAACGAATGCAAAAAAATTGACAAATGACTTCAAAAATTTGTTTATCCTGTAGAAAGCAGACAAATCGAGTTGCAAGTAATTGTAGAAGGATAAATAATTGTAACTAATGTTTAAAAATGCGAGGTGAAGCATCCACCATTTTAAAAGCCCTTGTTAACAAAGGAAAGGGGCTTCCAGGGAAGATGGAGGCCCTTACGTGTCCCCACACCTCGTACTTTCAACAACTCCTCAGTATTTTTAATCCTCTCCAAATGACCTCCTAATGAATTCCCTCAATTCCTCAAAAATGAACAAATTCTTCGCGTTTTCCTTCAAATTATTCATTCCCCTACATGTAATTTATTTCACTACCGACGTACTTTACATTCCACGCCATATTTTTTTCGACTCCACAAAAGCAAATTCTTTTTAAAAAATATTGAACTACCTGCACCCAAATAAACATTTGTCCATTTTAACAACAAATTCTCCTGTATAAAAATATGAAAAATAAATTAAAAACTTACCAAAACAGAATATTGAATACAATAACGACAGAAATACTGTTGACTGAATTCTCCCAGAGTAGAATACTCTCCAAAATGCCGACAATTCTCTTGGAGGTGTCCTCCCCGTCAATCCTCCTCATCCTCTCAGCATGAGGTTCCCGATGTCCACCCCCCCAGGCCCATCGAAAGCAACAAGCGATTTTCGACAGCTTCTCCATAATAAATAATCACAGAACAATTTTCACAATAAAACTGCACTGCACAAGCTGTCCTACATCAAGTTATCACTTCGCATGATACCATCAGTACCACCCACGACTATTTTTGGGTTTTTCTCGAGGTTTTACGCGATACAAATACACCCAGAGCCACGAAATCACATGGAAAATGCGAATAACCGATCCACCCACGCGTTTCTCCCTCAATTTTCCACTCGATTAACCCCTCCCAGCACTCATTCACCTCCAACAATGAAGGGAAAAAATAATAATAATAAAATAACACACGACACTTTTAATTGAACTCCCTGCCTCTGTTCTGTCACCGACAATGACTCCGATAATTAATAATTCATCCGTTTGTTATTTCCGATGAACGTCTGAGGTGACACGTGACGGACGACGTTTTCGTCGGGGGCTTTTCAGAACTTCCGTAAACTGCGTAAATGTTTTTATTGCAGTTGTACTGTCGCTTGGTTCGGGAAAATTGCGATGTTTTTGTGTGACTTCTGGATGGATTGGGAACCATGTGGTCAATCCCCCACTACTCGGGCTACTCCACTGTCTCCGTTTGTAACGGCACTGGGCGGCAAGGACGAATCAGCTTCTTGAGTACCCCCTCCTTGTGGGGGAGTGCGAGGGTGTGGGTTTTCTTTGTTTCGTTAGTGTAATTAACGTTGACAACCTTATGAATGTGAAATCCCTATTGTTCATTTAATTTTCGCGATATTCAAGACAGGATTAATTGGGATATGACAGCTGTCATTTTGACAATCTCAGGGGATTTTTTGAGAAGTCGAGCGAATGGGGTAATTTTTTTTCCAGAGTTTCAATGATTTGCGGATTTTTGCTGGAATTATAATTTTTCTAGTTATGGAATGATGGAAGTGAACGTGATGGACATTAAGTCCCTATTGTTTATTTGTTTTGCCGATATTGAAGCCAAGGTTAATTGTTGGCAACGAAGGAGAAGGAGATTTCAGTTGTCAATGGGAGATCATAATTTTTCAGCTATTTTTAAAGAAGTTTTAATCTCTTCTGATAAATCCGATTAATTTTGCTGGATTTTATTGAGAATTTGTTAACCATTTTAATATTATATTAATTAATAAAAATTAGTATACGCCAGAAATTTAAGTTTATATGAAAGAGTAATAAATGTAACAAAGGGACAGCATCAATAATTAATAATCGATGTGTCAGTAGTTTAAATAAATAATAATAATTTTGAGAATCCAAGGAAAATTGGACAATTGGCATTGCGAATAATTAAATGAATAGAAAATAAATCGGAATAAATTTTATAAATAATAGACTATTGTCTCTGATTTAACTGAGAGTTCAATACAGTTTGAGAGGTCAATAAATGCATTCGTCGGTCATAAACTGAGCTAGTTATTTTTCTTCCCGCAGTTTCCGTTCGCTGCGCCCATTGGAGGCAATAGCAAAAACTTTTAAAAAAGTCATATCTAAATCTTATATAGCTCTATTTCGAAATCTAATCTTGTTGGGATAGTAGTAATCCTTGAATTTAGATTCGAAAAATCGTGACTCGACATTAAACAAGAAGGTCATCACCACGCCACCCCTGGAATACTTGAATCGAAAAATCCCACGCTTTCTCCAAAAAATTTCATTGAATTTGATAAGTCAATTATTCACAAGTCATCAAATTTATTTTTCTCTTGCAAATATAAATAGGTATTGCTTTGATTTTATGTACAACACAAAAAGATACATCGGAATGACGAAATACAATCCAGAAAAGAGACTCCAGTCGTGGAAAAATTAATTTTCGTCGAGCAGAGAATTTAAAATAATTGCTTGACGTAAATAATTATTTCCTCGATGTTACGACTTTCTCTTTTACAATTGTTATTGTCACATACATAAATATTCTCCAGCAGATAATTTTCTTGATATCTGGGGATACATGTACCCATTGATAATTCAATAATTTATATTGTTACATTAACACAATCCATTTCTCCAAAGAACACTCACACCAATAACCAAACATACATATAATCCAAATTCACATTTCGTGCATATATTTTTTTTTTGTGCTTATCCCCACCTCTCGATTCTCCCTTATTTTGCATTATTATTTGTTATCTCCCGTTGCGTACTAAAAAATAGGCCGTGTGGCATCAATTCTTTCATGGATTCCCCCAGTTAATACTTGTGGATTGTAAAAAATCCGGGCGAATTAATTACCTTCGAGTGCAATTGTCAAATAAATACTACAATATTATACTTTTGTTGTGATACAGTGCAAATGAAATATGAAAATATTATTGTGATGTTCGTAAATTGAAAAAATAAATACTCAATACAGACGAATCCATAAAGAATTGAATATTAATGATTTCATTAAATCAAGTATAAAAATTTTAATATTCATGAAAATGGAAAATCTATCCGATAGCAAACTGGCATCAAACTTAATTTATCACATTAAAATAATCAAGTGTATAATAATCATCGATCACTGCATGATAAAGGGCATATTCATCATTACCTCACTGGTTATAAAAATAATTATAGTCATTTAATGACGATACTTCATCGCTGAGGAAGCCTGTCACTTTATATTCGTGAATTATCGATGAATAATCGATAAAATTTCGTTAGATATAATGAATCATTGAAAAAATAAAAAGCATTTAATGTAATTTTTTTTTTCAGCTCGTCATCCAAACTCTAGTCATTATTAAAATCATGTGATCGTAGAAAATCTATACTCTTCGATTGTGCTTATTTTGGTACATAATAATGTTCACATTTTACAATTGATAACGTCTTTACAATATCAAGCCACATATTTAAACAACTCGTATTTATCGACGATTCAACGTTTATCGTCGATTATCACAGCTACAGAGAACTTTCACACGATTTTTCGTACATTTTTTTTTTTTTCATGAAGATTTTGCCGCTAAAATGGGTGCCTCAGTCCTCTGAATAGCAACATTACATTTTCTTCAGTTGAAAAATTCCGCAGACAAGGTTAATTGTTATTTCAATCATTATACGGTGGGACAAGATGTCTCAATACTCAATATTTTACATTGCGGCTGGTGATTAATTACCTTCGGTTACTTTTCACCTCGAAATTCAGAGAATATTGCATTTTCCAGATCGCCTCCTTTTTCGACGATTTTTTTCAAGTTCTGTGGGCGGCTGGTTCCATATTATTCGCACAACCTAAAAGAAAAATAATAGTTAGAGATAAACTCCGGAGCATGGCCCAATTTTCCTGCCTGGCTTTGAGTTTGGATAAAGTATGTGAGAATAAAAATTCTTATCCCAGAATGTAACTTTCATTTGCTGAATAAAATCAGCAGATGAATTTCACCTCATGAAATGCTGCATCAACATTGAGTGGTGGATCCTTGGCTGATGTTTCAATGTAAGGAATTCCCAGTCTGTGCGCCAATTCTCGTCCTTGCTCCTCCGTAACTTTCCTCAGATGCACCAAATCCACCTTATTAGCAACTAACAACATCGGATAAACGTCCCTGTCCTTAACCCGCAGGATTTGCGTATAAAAATTGACAATATTCTCGTAGGATTGTTTATCAGTGACAGAGTAAACGAGGAGAAATCCATCTCCTTTGCGCATGTATTGCTCTCGCATTGCACTGAATTCCTCCTGGCCAGCTGTGTCCAGTACATCGAGGATACACCACTGCTTGTCAACCTCTGTATGCTGAATATAGCTGTCCTCTATCGTTGGATCATAATCCGTTACGAAGAGCTTCTGGAAGAACTGAATGGTCAGGGCACTCTTGCCCACACCTCCATCGCCCACTACAACTAGTTTGAATGTTAAGAGATTCTCGTTGTTCGGTGGTCTTGTCATTCTGATCTTCCCTCCTCCACTTCGTCCTTTATCAGTTGACAAATGAGATTTTTTGGGGAAGCCAATGGTCACAGGATTTGTCGTTGATTATTGTTTTTATCTGGAATTTAAAGAATCGATTGCTTGAATTTTGTTTGATCAGAAAATTTGACAAGAAATTTTTTTTTTAAATTCGACAATTGATGGCAATCATCCCCAGACCAAGAGATCATTCTCTGGGATTTTAACCTAAGATTAGAAAAGTTTAATGTATACATACCTCATACAGAATCTTCTCACTGATATCACTGGCTTTACCTCCTCGAGAAAACTATAACTTTTTTGATCTAATGCAGTTCATGATTTAATACTGAAACGGTGACTAGAAGTTGGACCTTGTGGCCCTAGAAAGGTCCTTCAAGTGGACTCACTAACAACTGAGATTAGGGATGGGCGCTCACTGAGTATTGCTGAATGATGCTCATCACAATAATTTAATAAATAACATTTGTCCGAGTCCGGCTATTGTTCACAGCTGTATCTAGCAAGGTTAATTTCTCAGAATTATGGGAGGAGGTTCAATTCTGGGTATTTGGACTGCAAAAAAGCTCGGCTAGGGAGGAGGAGGGCTTCAGTGGCGGCGCTGATGGAATCTCTCCATTCAAATCTCTCGAAATTTCGGTAAGCACGTGGAGGTAAAACGAAATTCTCAGTTAAAAAATTGAGAAAAAATTTTAATTGTGGTCATTTATTTTCCAAAGTTCTGAAACAATTTGAGCTTGCGAGCTACGCATTTTATTTTAGAACTTTAGTAAATAAAATGACTCTTTATTAAGGACGAGAGACGTCTGATTGCGAATGATCAAGCTCGTCCAAAAAAACGCATTCAAAAATTCGTTCATTAAAAATTATTAAATATCTTCTCTAGAAACCATTGGATTTTATTCATTAGCAAATGCCAGGTATTAATTTAAATTGAATAATAAATTGAATTTAAAAATATTAAATTCAGATTCAAAACGCAAATAAAAAATACCTGAGCACCAAAAAAATCCCCAAAACATAACGAGAATAAAAAACCTCCGAGTGTTAAAATATTTTCTAATTCTGTACTAAATGCTACAATAAATATTGAAATTGATTACAAAATTAACTGATTTTTATAATTACTCTATTCTCCCTCGTGTACATAAAGAAAAAAAAAATCCCAATGCCCCTACGACTTGCGCAGAGCGCCCCGTAAATCCACGGGGCCGCCCTAGTGGCAGATCAGTGAGTGGAAAATGTCCAATGATCAACTGCTATTCCAATGTAATTGATTTCCCATTATCATCGCAAAGAAAAGCCCTAAAATGTGTAAAATTCTGATGATAACGAGTGTCACATGAGTGCCAATACCCGGAATTCAATCAATAATTAGTGATAGTGAGGCCAGATGATTGATACAATTGGTAAAAAATCTTAATCAGTACAGTGTCAGTCCCATTCTATTTTGGTACTCTGCTGGTGACTGAAGGAATACAATACTTAACCCAAACGTTGAGAATGATAGACCGTTTTCAACATAATCCTCATTGATTAATAATCACAAATTTAATTGATAAAATCCACTCCCTGGGACAATCAGAGATTTACTATAATGTCATGGAGTGCCCATTGTCAACGAAAATGCCTGACTGCTTTGACACTCATGACAGTCAATGCACCAGTAAATTGCTACGAACTACTTCGTCTGTAAACACTGGCTCACACTCCAAATCATCGGAGGTAACATCCCCAAAGGATCAACATGTGACGAGTAATTTCGTGTCCAGTCAGATGGTAAAGTTAAAGGTCCTGTTGTTCGCGAATTTTTTAAAAAACAAATGGCTAATTCGTAAGAGATCTACTGACATTGGACGAGAGAGTCTAGGACCAATGATGAGGTTATCACTGATAATCACAGGAATTCTAGTAATTATTCAGCTGCTACCAGTTACAATTGCCACCCAGCCACTTGGCAATCCATACCAGATACTGGGGATTCACAGACGCTCGACACTCCAGGATATCAAGAAAGCGTACAAGAATCTCGTGAAGGAGTGGCATCCCGATAAAACTGATCACCCTGACGCTGAGGACAAATTCGTGGAGATAACCAAGGCTTACGAACTGCTGTCAGACCCCGAGAGACGTAGGAATTTTGACAATCATGGCATCACCGAGGAGGGCTCCTCTAGGTTCAGACGCGACAACAGTCACTTCCAGATGCCAGATCCCCTCGAGGAATTGTTCGGGGGAAACTTCAAGTTTCATTACCAAAGTCGAGATATATCGTTTTATCACAAGATGAGTGTGACCTACAGGTAAATATTTGCGAGAGAAAATGAATTCAATTTTTACGTAGACAAATGAGCTCAAATGTTCATCAAAACTGATGAATCCTCTGGAATTCCATTCGACATTAGCAAAATCCTCCTGTTGTTTCAGAATGTACGAGCACATGATCCTCCCGAAGAGCTTCCGCACCCCGTACCTCCTCCTCTTCTACACCGAATGGTGTTTCACCTGCATCCAGATCGAGCCAACCTGGCGTCGTCTGATTGACGAGCTGGAGCCTCTCGGGGTGACACTCGTCACAGTCCAGGCCGAGCGTGAGCCAGCATTCAAACGACGAGTAGGAATCCACTCGATTCCCTGCTTAGCAGTAACGATGGACGGTCGTACAAGCATCTACAAGGAATCCCTATTCAACGTCCCCAAGATAGTCGAATTCGTCCGCAACAAATTCCCCTACAAGCTCATCCCAAAGATAACCAATGACAACGTCGACCACTTTTTATCAGGCTGGAAGGACAACAGAATTCGCGCCTTAATCTTCGAGAAGAAGGACTCCCAGAGACTGCGTTATCTCCTGGTGGCATTTCACCACAGGGACCGAGTGGCCTTTGGTTTCGTACAAGTTGGTAAGCCCGAGACCGAGGCAATCTCCTCGAGATACAAGATCTCAGGCGACCTGAATACATTATTACTGTTTAACGAGAACTCTGAGAAGCCAATGGCATCAGTCAGCATGAAGGACATCTCCAGTGAAACAATGCACAATGTAATAGCGAATAACCGATTTTTGGTGTTGCCTAGACTGTCCAATCAAGCTATGCTGGACTCAGTGTGTCCTCCAGAGTGGCTTCGACCCCAGAAACGATTGTGCGCCGTTCTTATCTCCCAGAATAGTGCAGTCCACGATCTGGCGAGGCACAGATTCCGACAGGCAGCTCTGGAGTCTCCATACAGTCCAGAAAGAGTCAGATACACCTACGTCTACAAGGAGTCACAGCCACAGTTTGTCTCTGCTCTGTGCGCTGGTGAGGGCAGTCCCCTCGAGCCCCTTCTCCACATTGTCATCATCTGGAGAAGAGATGCCAATCACTTGAAGTACGAGTGGTTGTCCAACGTATGGCTGGATGACACTGAGGACGAGAACAAGTGGAACGAAACAAGACGAAAACTGGAGCAGACCATTCAACGTCTGCTGAGAATCACTGAAGCTCTTCCATATGCTGCCAAGGTCGAGGAGCTGGCTGATGAGCATGCTCAAGGTACTGTTGACAGACTCATTGGTAGGGCACTCCTCGCTGTCGACTACATCTCCGATAACTTGACGAAGGAGCAAATTCTACCTCTCGTCTCCGTTATTGCTTCACTTTTGTTCATTGGAGCCGCTGGGTATGGTGTGTCGTATTTGGTGAAATTGGAGGAGTTGAGTGTACAGAGCAAGCAGGGCCAGTTTAATAAAGAGAATTCCAAGGGTAATTCTACCCAACCTCAGTTGAGACTGCACGACATGAGGGCTGAAAAGTATAATGGACTTGTGAGGCTACTCAAGCCTGGATGTCGAACTATTATTCTCATTGTTGATGCTCAGAGCAGGCTCAAACTACTTCCAGCATTTCATCGAGCTGTCTGGCCTTACAGGTAATTTCTCATTTCATTTTTCCAGCTTTTCTTTATCCACAAACGTCAACAAAAAATCCATAAAAGTCTTTCATTGCCAGAAAAAATAAGACACTTATGTTTGGACACTTGTCCCTGGAACGTGGACTCGAATGGTACAAGAAAATCCTCTCCCTCAGCCTCCCAGAGCCCAAAGAACTGAACATCAATCCAAAAAATTGTGTTGGCACGGTATTAGCATTGAATGGACATCGAAAGTATTTTTGTATGTACCATGCAAAGCATCCGGAGTGCAGTAAAGGAAAAGGAGCGAAGGTAAACCAAGAATATAGGCTCTCAGTTGTTTTTCCTATAATAAAATGTTGGTTTTGTTTCCCGAATTGTTTAGCGAATGGAGCGAATGACAAAACACTTGAGTCGACGAAGTGAAGACGCCGAGGCTGGCGCATTCATAGGATTCGACAGCTCTAGTGACTCGGAAATGTCACAAGATGAGGTAAATAAAATTTGATTTGGCTCTAGACTGAGGCTTTTTGAATGTTCAATGTTTGTTTTTTATTCCCCAGATGGATAACAGTGTTTTGTACCAAGACAGACTTCTAGATGGTCTGCCAAACTGGCTAGATAGATTATTCGAAGGTTCAACGCAACGCTATTATATTAATTATTGGCCGGATTTCACTGCCAAATAAGACGAGGTTTGTTGTACGTTCCCTCATAACGTATGAATGCCTTTGTAATGAAACTACATACAGGTGTCTTGAATCTAGTCATTGAAGTGAAGTAAAACGGATATTTGTTGATACCAATAAAATTAAGTTCAAAGCCCGCCATAAAGACATAATTAGGGATCGGTGGAGTAAAATGGAGACTTGTAATATTTATTTTAGACCTCGATTTCTCAACTGAGGTCAATCCAGTTGCATCAGGAAGAGAAAAAAACTTTAATTTTTATGAACAAAAACAAATTGTTAACATTTTAATATCAAGTGTCCAGTTTACCCCACTTGTCTCTGCATATTACACCATTAAAGAGTAACGTTATAGTTCATAAAAGTGTTATAATTTCCCATAAATTTGTATAGGCAAATGAATAATTTATATTCTATCGTGAATAATCATCAGGACCTGCCGAAGAGGTGAAAAGGATCTCGACTGATACTAACGTCTACAGGAATTAATTACATTTTGAAAATAACTCAACAATTGTCGAGTTATTTTTCATTATGTTTCTCTCATTTATCTTATTTTCTGATTAACAGTCTAGTCAGTTAATGTGTTATATTAACGTAGGATAATCCTTCTCTTCGGCAGATCCACGATTATTTCTATCGTTAATTTACAATCGCGTGAATTTTAACGCAAATTTGTGAATTCTGGAGGATATATGTCATTGTTTCCATCATTGTATTTATCTATGTACGAAGATATCACTGATTACTACGTTTCAATATGAATATGTCTGGAGAAATCAAGTCGCTAAACGATTCGTAGAATTTTCACAATTAAAATAATTGTCAACAAAAATAAAGCGAAGGAATTGTACAGAGAAATCTTCATTTCATAAAATTCAAGTGGATAAAAATCGTTGATAATAGAAATGTCTCGGCGATTGGCAATTATACCGGCCAAACCAATCAATCGCATTTAATTTCTATCAACGGACTCAACTGACCAGAGGCAAAATTAATATTTCGCAAATTTTTAATCTAACAATTCAAAGACAAATCGCATTGTCAACTCCAATCCTCGACTACCTTCAGTTCCGAAGATTAATTAAGAACGAAAATTAGATAGGAAATTTCGATTTCGTAATAGTTACGTAATTTCATGAACTAATGTTTATGTTACTCGATTAATCTATTGCTTCAAACGAAAAAAAAAAAAAGGGTAATTTAATAGGAATCAAATATTTCTCGACAATCTTCTACACTAAATCGCAATGAAAAAAATTCTTAAATGCTGAATAGATTATATCGAGAATTCGTTGATGCCTCATTCCTTCTTCTTCTGCCTCGTTATAAATCTTGAGTAGTTAACGGTATGTGCCAGTTATTTTAGAGGAACAAATTATCAGCAGGGATTTCTTAGATAAATTGACTAACTTTTAAAGAGTAAATGAAAATCAGAAGACGATTAAATCTAGGCAATTACGCGTTGAGATTGTGCTATGCATAATCAACACTCGCCGGACCTTTATACAAATTTAATATTGCACCACAATTCATTCTTAATTTTGGTGAAATCTCTAGTAAAAAAAAAAAAAACAAGTAAAAAAGATCACAAATATGAGTAATAAAATAGAATTACTACACATTTGGATAAAAAGAAACTAATTGCGGCACAGAAATAAAATAAACGATAATAATTCTTGAGAGAACACTCATCTAAACGTCCCCTAAAGTTTTTTATGTATATACTATCGAGGAGTTGTAATATCTAGACCATTACCATCTCAATGACTTTATACAGTGAAATTATTAAATAAAAATTATACCGAAATTCCAGTTACCTAGACAAATATAAATTATAACGAATTATATACGAGATTTTTATTGATATAACTAACGACGCAAGATTACCCGAAAAAAAAATTGCACTGTATACGCTTTTTGTTAAGAAATTTGCGCACAAATTTACACGATTAATTGGATAAGTGGATTGAATAACGAACTTGAGGACACGTTTCATCATAGTTTATTACTCAAATTTATTCTTACATATTTACTGCCGGGGTGAGAAGGAGGAATTACTTGCGAGATTATTACAATTTTCGAATTTTGTCGATTATAACTCGGCGTAAAATGTAAATACAATGGAAAATAAAAAAAAAAACCAAGGGATATTGTAAGAAATGCTGAATTCCCCCTTTCATTGGGTGGAAAGTTCAAGTTTCGAGAGCCACTGCATGATTTTAGTCATTGAAAAGTCACCAAAGACTCATGATTATAATATCTGCCTGAATTAAACGAGAATTGCAACTGGTGATGAGTTGCTTAAGAATTTCTTATTCCAAGTGCTTGCTCCAATTCCGCCCTTTTCTGTTGTACTTTTGTGTAGAAGTATCGGCAAACTGCCTCCTGCGCCCACGGTTGATAGTAAAATTCAGCTCTCCTCTCTTCCTCTGGATTACCAACGACATCAGTCATAGTCTTCAAGTCTCGTGTCTGAGAGATTATCCATTTGTTGATGAACTGCTGGGGATCCTTGGCGAAGCTCAAGAAAAATTCACGATTTGTCTTGAGTTGATTGATGGTCTCCACTGTCTCATGAATTTTATTGTCAAGACTCTGAATCTCTTGTTGGCTCGCTGTGGAGAGGAGGAAATTGTTCATCTGTGTCTTCAGGGTGTCATCAACCTCCACATCGATGTCGTAACATGCTGTCTGTTTAGTTTCAGTGCCTGTGAAGGTAAAATTAAATTGTCAAAAAAAATGGTCTCAAAGTTTAATGAGGACATGACGAAGGGAACCAGTTAACCTTCAACACTGATGACATGATTAATGACAATTGGATCTGGTGGATGCAGAAGAGGATTCAATCTCTGGGGTATCTCAGCGAATTTCATGCGCGAACAGGCGAATATTTGCTCAAGATACTTGTCACAATTTATAAACTCCCTTTCATGACTGTCCTGGAGTTTGTGTGTCTTTATGTACTGCCACAGGGCAGATATGATCACCGGTCGAGTCTGGGTATGAACCCCCAGTAGACGAGCAAGTCGTGGATCTAGTTTGAACTGAATGGCAGGTATTAAATTAATTGCATTCATTTTTCCATCGTTTGGAAGTTAAGCTGCCCTCACCTGAAGTGGCTGATAATCGAGAAGAAGAAGAATAGTACAACGAACATTCTTGTCCCCAGGGCGTTTAACCTGGAAGCCATCAGTCTCTTGAGTTGTTAGCGTACGATGCCACTCAACCAGATGGTTATCTGGACCATACAGATCCTTGTCAAGTTCAATTACCAAGCTTTTGAAAAATGAAGAGAACTTCCGTTTCACCTAGTGAAAGAGAACATTATCAATTGGCCAAATGATTTTATTTTTAAGAATTAATAAGACAGATTGGAGAGTTGGGTAAAAATGGAGCCTCTTGACATTCAAAAAAATACTCCTCATTCAGAAATAAACTATTTTCAGCAAAACACGCACGAAATATTTTTTTGTGCATCTCTTCTACTTTAGAAAACAAATTAGACGATATTTGAATAAAAATCAAGTGGCCATTTTTCCCCTGAATGCTTTACTGCCTCAATAGTCAACCTTATTAGGATCATTTTTTGTATCATCCAATAATCGTCCCTCAACACGAAGTTCCCAAGATGCCACAGAGCCCTCTTCCCCCTCGCCTGCCTCCTTGGCAGGATAAAATGTATTGGAAATGAATATCCTTAATTTTCTCTTCTGTTTCATCGGACGTTTCAATGCCTCTTGTATATCAAGACGTTTGCGCATTATCGTAGCATCCAATTTACGCTCAAATGCGAGAAGATCCATGTAAGCCTGTGACTCCGGCACCAAGTCACGTACTTTTTGGGGTAATATTTTGTCCGCCAACTTCTTCTTCTTCTTCGATGTGGAATGTGATAAATCACTGTTCCAAAAATACCTAGATGAGTTTTTGGTGGAAAATCATATGTTGAAAAATCAAAAGAAATTTTGAAACTTGTTTGAGTGTTTCGTTTGTGTGTGAGTCCGTGAATGCTGGTGAATGGCCAATGGCTAGGGTTCATGAATTACTGTTGGAGTTCCGAAAATTAAAATAACTGAAAATTAAATCAATGAGAAGACAACGAAATTGAGGAAATTAAGAAAACGAAAAATCTAAATCAAGGATAAATAAATGATAAATGATATTTTGGGGGGGGGGGGGGGGGGGGGGGCTAACCGCCGGTTGTGTGGGGGCGGGGGGAAGCGCGCGGCCCGCCCCCCCTGCCCCGGGGGCGTTGGGCCTCATGATACCTCCAGGCCCTGGACCACCGCTGCCCATCTGGGGCGGTGGAGTAAAGCTTGATCTGGGCTGCATCTGCATAAAAAAGGAGTTTTATTGTCAGACTTAATACAGAAATAAATATCATTTTTTAACTATTGACCAAATAATTTTCTCCATTTTCCTAAGAGAATTCTTACGAATTTAATTTTTCCCTGCAATAATTATTTTTTATTTATAAAATCCAGTAATTGACCAGATTGAGTAGTTTATCAGATAAATAATTATAGAAGATAAAACTGTTCAGGAATTAAATATGGAGAAAGGAGTTTGGTCAAATGAAATTAATTGAGAAGCTTCTGTGGAATATTTACCGGAAAATTTGGCCCTGGATACTGTCGAAGATTCGGTGGTACAGAGGGTGGTGGGTATCTCTGTGGAGGTGGCCCATTGTTCCCAGCATTTGGCCCAGGAAACCTTTGCGCCATTTTTAATCAAATGACTAAAAACAAATGGTCAATTAAAAATTAACGAAAAAATATTTTTCAGTGATTTTCATTGTCTCTAAGTTAGATATTTGTTGGAAAAAAAAATAGCAAAAAAATACGAGTGACCATTTTTAGATTGATTTTATAAATAAGAAAAAACTGTATACTCCCGTGGGAAAATTCCCAGTTCCAAGCTTCTTCAGATAACCTCAAATATTTTCACACTTTCAACACTTTTCCCAAGGAATAAAACATTCCAATGAATACGAATGAATAATTTTCCATTAAAATATGATAATTTGGGCTTAAACTCTTCGTTAAAATAAGAGAAACACCAAAAATGGTTTGATCACTCAGTGGGAGCTTCTCTCCCTGCCCCACGTTATGTTCCAACCCAGCAACAATAAAAAAAACGTTGCAAACATAATTCAACAGTCGATGAGTAATAATTAATAGATTTACCGCTGTAAAAACTCGTTGAACCACGTATTATCCACAAAAATTGTTTATGAATAATTACTCGGCTGTGGAACGCTCATTGAGAGGTTCGCAAGTCAACGCAAAACGCAAAATTCTCTAGATATGGATTTCTAGAGGATAAACAAAATCTCTAGAAAATCCATATAGATAATAGATAACGCATACCAGATAATCAAGATCAGATAATTGGTTATCTAAAAAGAGCGCAAGTTTAATTTAAAATATAAGAAAAATATAAAAGCATTAAAAAGTTGTAGATCATGTCAACATGTGACAAAAGTACTTTCTGACGAATGCCATTTTGGCTGGAGTTCTAATCACGAGACAGAAAACGCTGTTTGGAGTCAAGGAAAAAAAAATTGCATTTCGTTTCAGGTCTTGTGCTAATGAGCACCGCAGCTGCATAATTACGATTATAGAATCGTTGAATGTCCGATAGAATTTTAATTGAGACTCCTATTGAGGAGGATTTTATAGAATTTCATCAGCTGAATTATTTCTAGACTTTTGTTTAATTTTTTTGATGAGGATAAACGAGAGTGGAATGACAAAAGCTTGGAAAACTTCAGCTGAGGAAGAGCTATAGAGAATATTTAAATAAATTAAGGTGTGTAGAAGAGGCATTGTACTGACTCCTTCCATAGAATAAATTTTTTCCCCCCCCCCAATGAACCAAAAATTAATGGAAAATCCTTGGGAAATTCAATAGACGTATCTAAAGAATTCATTAGGGTTTTCTATTAAATTTTATCATAGCTGAATTGAGGCCTCTAGAATAGTTTTCTTTAGTTGGTGATGTAGCCAATATTATCTCCACTTTTGGCAACAAAAATTCACTCACTGCCCGTTTGTTTATGTCCAAAATGACTCACCGGCGTTGGATGAAAACAACCGCTCCGTTTTCATCTTTCGAACGACCTACCTTCGCGATCTGAAAGAAAATAAGAAAAGAAAATTAAACAATGGAAAATGGCGATAACAGGAGAATACTGAACGAAATAATCGAAATAAAATTACTCACGTAATAATTTTAATTCCTTGGGCGATCCCTGGAACCCTGCTTCTCTCAGGAGACACTAGATCACACACTGTTCACACACACACAAGCACCACAAAAGTCAGGAAAAAATGTAAAAAATTGTCCAATTAAATTTGTAACACCACAAGAAGCCCCTTTTACCCCATAAAGTTGCATTTCAATCAACAAAAATAATAAAAATCCCTCAATTTCTCATTTATTTCCTTCTAAAATCACTGCTAGGTTACCTCACCTCCCCCACTTATCGAAGACAAAGGAACCATTTTTTATTCGCCCTCCCTCCCCCCAAAATTGCGCGGGAGCTCCAGAAAAATCTCAATTTTCCCAAATTTATTGATTATAACCCAAAGCAACCCCACTTAATCCGGCAAAATCCCCTCCAATGCCTCCAAAAAATCAAAAAAGCCTCCCCAAATTGACATTTATTTCCCATAAAAATCCCCATTCCTTCCCCTCACTTTGTCCCACACACAGGAGTCCCCAATTCCCTCCGTGGCCCGACCAAACCGACACTCATATCCCAAAAAATTCTCAGTCTTCACAATTTTCTCGATCACAATCCAACGTAAATATTAATCACACAATAAAACATCGTCTGGGTGGTCGCCCTGGGCAATTTATTCGGTTACCCTCAGTCTTTGAACGCGGCACCGGTTTCCCACTAGAAACTTCGAGAAGGAGGCCTCAATAGCTACTGAATTGGAGGGAAGTTTCTCCTGCGCACTCGGTTCACGCGCCGGCACTCCGGGCAGTGCGCCGGCGCTGGCTCCCCTCCCACTGGGACCCGACGCCGGCCGGGGTAGCTGGGCCTCTGTCCCCCTCAGTAAGAAGGGGGAGCCGGTAGACGAGAGTTCGAGCGTCGACATAATCAAAACAAACACGTCCGTACACGATCGGCAATTGTTGTTATATTATTTATAATGTGTTAAACGTGGTAATAATTATAAAGAGACCTAATTTCCGCTAAATCTCGGTGTGATAATTAATTGTGAACTGAATTTTCGGCTGTGGAGTGTGATTTGTCAGTATATCGAAGTATTCATTTGTTTCAATTCCTGGAATTCGGGGGGGGGCTCGGCGTTTAGGCGACTTTGTTTTGTTTTCCCCGAATTAGTACAGTCGATTCGGGGAATTTAGTTGCCAGAGGCAGTGAAATAAATCGAAATTGAGGTGTTTGTACTTTTTGATGGACGTGGAGATAAAAACAAAGGAATATTCCGTCTCTCTATTTCTTCAGTGTATTCACGGTACTATTGGACATCGTCTCAGCTCTGCTGAAAAATGAACTTGAAAAATATGAGAGTGATAAAAATACCCACTGATTTTTTTTTTTTGTCTCTATAAAGTGTTGAGGGCTTCGGATTACAGTGTTCAGAGACAAAAGACAATGTTGAAAAAATTTGGCAGGCGGTTTAGAGAGAAAATATAATTTTTTTACGAGTGAACAAAATGGCGGACGACTGACAATAGCGAACTTTTCATTGTCTTCTTGAGTTAAAACAAATGAATTCCGATTGTTTTGTTGAAATAATTATGGAATTACGGATTTTTCAGTGATAAAGTGATTTAGGGTTTTTTGGAAGTGTTTAAAGCTCAGATTTAACTAATTTTTAATTTTTTTAATGGGTAAAATTATTAATTTTTTTTTCAAGTGTTTTTTTTTTCAAGTGTTCAGTGCTTTTGGGTGCCCTAAAAAAAGTGTTTTTTTTTTTTTGTGTTAGTGCGTGGGTGTGTGTGTGTGGGTGGATATTTTTTGTGCACTTTGATAGTGTGTGGACAGTTTGCTGATGATACTGATGACTGAAGCTGAATTGGTGTCGATGGGAGCAGTCAGCAGCTGGAGGTGGTGATGCAGTTGGAGGCCGTGATGCAGTTGGAGAGATTGGATCTGCTGGATTGAAGACAAAGGTAGGGAATTTGTTCGAAAGGTGAAAACGAGAGCGGTTGTTTTCATCCAACGCCGGTGAGTGAGATCAAAATTTTATTAATCAGGTGGTGGAAAAATTGGGATTCTTAAAACTTGAGTTTCTGATTGAAAATGAAAAATTGAGGGATTTTACTGATTTTAGAAAATTCCAAGGGTGACACGACTTTTGTACACTTTTCTCAAGCTTTGTCACTCTACGACTTTACCTAAAATCCAAAAAATTCCTCCATTTTCTAATTTCAACTAACAAATTTTCTTTTGCGACTCTATGAGATCAAGGGCCTCATTTTGGACTCAGGAATCAGAATTGAATTGCTGAGCAATTATTGTCAAATATTTCTGGGTCGATTTTGGCCTGAAAATTTCAGTTATTTCTTTGTCTGAAGTCAACTTCGTTGGCAGAAAATCTTCTTCTCGGTGTAGGTGCTCCTACAATAATTCACAGGGAATTCTAATGACATTTATCAAATTATCACCACAGGTGAATTAATTTGACACAATAATGACGAATTTTAAGAACTATCTATCCTTATTAGCTAATTTGTCAATACAGGACGATAATTAAATGCCTGGTGTTGACAAATTATCTGAAATATTCCTGCGTTTCTGATGGCTTCCTGGGAGTCTTCGCCGACCCTAAGCCGATCTTCTCTCGTCATTGAGCCAATTTCAGGCCGACATTTGCTCGAGCCTGGGCTGAGAAAAATCTCTCTCGAATGCATTCTTTTGTTTTACAATATTTTATTTAAAAAAACTGTAAAGAACATTGACAATTCTCCAAGGAGAATAAAAATGATTCTATTGTTTGAAGACGTTCTATACATTTTTATTTTTTTAAACTAATGTTTATTTCAATGCGGACATTGAATCGCCCGGTTTCTGAAACTATCTCAATTATCTGAGATAATTGAGATATGCGAGATGATATTATCTAGACCCTAGATAATTTATTTTTGGGGAGCAGCCGCGGTTGGCATCTGGTGAAAAAATCGGGAACAGTCGGTGAATGCGTGCATTTGCGGTGAAGTGCAGTGATAAATTAGTGAAGATTTATTCCAATTTATTACCCAAGTTTTGTGATTTTTAATTGTAATAATAATTGGAAAAATTCAAGAGGAATTGAAGGAGCTGAAGCCCTTGGGAGACCTTAAGAAGTTGATATATCTTAGGGAAGTTGTCGACAGCTGGGAGTGAGGTTAGTTTGACAATTAGTCAGTCTGAATTTTCTTGATAAAATCATTTATCAAACAAGATAAAATTCCTTCGCTTTTTTTACTTTTCACGAATCTCTCAAGTAAACCTTTTTTTAATTTCCACAATTAATTTTTTAAATATTTTGTTGATTATTTATTTTAATTTTTTATGTTTGTTAATATTTCAGAAGCGAGTCGTTCAAAATAGACTTTCGTTTTTTTTTCTCTCGATTTTCATTAATTGTTAATTAATTGAGACAGTTTATTTTTCCATGGAACTTAGACATTATCTCTTTGTCAGTTTTTCGAGTCAATTGAGCTCAATCGATAATTTTTTCATTACTCTTAATTTATAGGACAAGTAGATAATTTTCATTGGCAAATATTCACTGGGTACTAATAATTATTCTTTCAGGGTTAAACAAAATTATCATAATGAAAGTCAATCCTCGGGTATTTTTCGATGTGGAAATTGGGGGTCTTCCGATCGGACGAATTGTATTCGAATTATTTACCGATTTATGCCCCAAAACATGTGAAAATTTTCGTGCACTCTGTACTGGGGAATTGGGACTGGGAAAAACTACTGGGAAACCACTGCATTACAAGGGAATAATCTTTCATCGAGTGGTCAAGGATTTCATGATACAGGGGGGTGATTTTTCTGGGGGAAATGGCACAGGGGGAGAGTCAATTTATGGAGGCACATTTCCAGGTACAACATCTTTCATTAGTTAATTTTTTCTTGTTATATTGAAGCTTCATTTGTAATTATTTTTTTTAGATGAAAATTTTTCTCTCAAACATGAAAAACCATTCCTACTTTCCATGGCAAATCGAGGAAAAGATACCAATGGGTCCCAGTTTTTTATGTGAGTACTTGGTGGGGGTGAATAATTAATCAATTTTTTTGCAGAGGGTCGGTACAATTTTTGCACACTTGAGTAGATTAAGAAAAAAAAACCTCAGGTATTTGTTGTGTTCAATCTGAAGATTCTTTGAAGCTCATTAAACTCGTGAATATTTTTTTGGTGAAGAGGAGTTATTCGAGAATACGTAATGAAAAAATAATTTCTAGTTCAGATCAAATTATTTAATTTATCCACACTTTATAGAGATTGATGGAAAAAGATGAACTACAGCGAATGATTTATTGATGAGAGTAATTCCCCTTTTTTTAAAATTATTATATTTATATAATCAAACTAGTGACAAAAAACGCAATTGAACGGTCAGTTCAGTGCATGCTAGCTCTTCTAGACATCAAAATAATTCCGTTCTAGACATCAAAATAATTCCGTTGCGGTGGAAATACAGTAGATCGTGAATCCACGGGAATAAATAACCAGCACTATTTTTGCGTAGTCATGAGCGAGGACTTGCTGTACCATTGCTACAACACAATGACCCGATGAAAAGTTGAAAAAGCTCTCTCTACGCCTTTTATCATCTTAATGTAATTTTGTTGTTATAGTACAACGCAACCCGCTCCTCATCTTGACAAGTGAGTACAATCAAATTATTTTGTGTATTGTCCTTCAATTTTTAGACAATACAATTATGTTTAATGATAACTAATGAGTTTTTTTCTTTCAGTGTCCATGTTGTTTTTGGAGAGGTTGTATCCGGGCAGGACTACGTCCTGCACATTGAGGGATTGCCTGTCGATAGGATGTCAAGACCACTGCAGGATGTCAAAGTGGTTCACTGCGGAGAACTTGTGTTGAAAGTTAAATCAAAAGGTGACTAAGAAATTTCTTCTCGAAAAACTGCCTTTGGATATTTTTTTTATTTTTCTCACGTTACATTTTTTTATTGTCTCATTTTACAGATGAAACACGGAGCAGTAAGAAAGTAAGATCGTCAGATTCTACTTCTGACTCGGGAAAACATTCGAAAAAAAGAAAGAAACATAAGAAAAGGTACTGGACGTTGTCGTTCAAGTGAAGTTCATCAATGGGGTTTGAACGATATTAATATTTCAATTACAACTAGAATAATTAGATCAAATTATAATCTACTGATTAATATTCTTCAGCGATAGGAGAACAGTGGAATCCGATAAAAGTGGAGATGAGGAGGATGAAAATGCAAAAAATTACCAAAATCCTCATCCTCTGGTGTCAGTGACGAAGATTGATCCCGATGAAATACCAGAAGTGCCTGCTAATAAGTTCTTGTATCGCGCTGGGCCCACGACTAATTCCAATCAGAAAGAGTATAAGCAATATTATAATCGTGAAAATACGCGAAATTATCGGAAGACTGGACGAGTATTCAAAGGGAGAGGAACATTCGTATGTTTAAATAAAAATTAATTAGTAAAATTTTTTCAATTCGATTGTACAAATAAATAATTTGCCCTTTCAGAGGTATCGTACTCCATCTCAAAGTAGATCTCGCAGTGCAACACCTCCCCACTGGAAGCAGGCGCAGAAGCGAACGATTAAGCTGGACGATTTGAAGAAAATGAATCGAGAGGAGGCCCCGAGGGGTCCCAGAAGATTTACGGAATCGTTTGACGACAATAAAAAAATATCGAGCAGATGTGCTAATGAAAATAGAGGAGTTGAGGATAGTCCAGATCAGAGCAGAACTAATTATGATCGAGAAAATCCAAGCAGACGTATGCAAAGTAGAATTAATAATTCTAGACCTTACGAAGCAGCAGATAATAAATCACGAAGAGCTGGGGCAAATGGGCGGTCATCCTGGCGTCAGTCAAGCAATGATAGACGTCGCAGGAGGCGCTCCAGGTCCAGGGAAATTGATAGCAGAGAGACCTCGAGGTACAGCGGACGTAGGACTGACGGCCACAGGTACTCCAGCTCCAGGAGGTCCAGGAGGACCAGCCGCAGCTCTTCTAGGCATGGCAGTCAAGTCAATGACAGGAGACATTACGAGGAGAGTAAGAGTCGTGAGGGGGATAAGAGGATGGAGCAATCGAGGACCAAGAGATCCTCGCGAAGTGGCTCCTCCGAGAGTTATCATTCTAAACGTTGAGGCTAATTCAGTGGCTCGACTTTTTTTGTTGCACACCATCACTTGTTCTTTTCTTTCAATTGCAATTAATAATTAATGTCGGATTTGATTTCAGATTTTTTTTTTGAAGCATTTGTTGAATATTCTATTGACCAATCGGTCATTTGAAGGGGAAAAAAATTTCTTTTGGGATAAACAATTAAAAAAATTAAGATAGCAATGAAAAAATTTTGATTGAGGACTTCTCGTCTCTAGTGACTCATAACTTTCAAATGTTTGAAAAATCTGATAATTTTGGCAATGAATTTTCATTAAAAAACGCTGCGTCCAATTTTAGAGAGAAACAAATAATTTCTAGGGACTCATATACGAGTGAATGTCAACTCAATGTATTGAAACGAATAAATCACAAAATGACGAAGGAATTTTATCCTATTGATTACCCTTTTATGCGCTAAACAATTAATCCGGGTCGTGTTTAATAGTATGAACTGAATTAATAGTTTATTGACAATAATATAAACAAGCATCAAGCTTCCACTGAATTACACTTTTATTTAACAAGAGCATTATCGACATAATTACTTTCTGCGATGTACCCGTTCACCAGGGGTTTTGTCCAGGGCGTGGCTGCTCCCCACCGTAGCGTGGAAATGTTGCGTAGCCAGGATTGTATCCCGGCTGGGGTTGTTGAGGCTGGTATGCGTAGCCAGGAGCGCCGTAAGGTGCTATATTCAATCATTAACAATAAATCATCAATAGCGTAAAACTTAAAATACCACATGAACTTTCTCACGAAGGAAGGACAATTAATTTAGAAAAACTTGGAAAATGTTGACAAAATAAATTTTGGGAGAATAAAAATGTTGAAAATCCGAGTATTCTCTCTCGGATTTCTTCATAAATAAAATACTCTAATGAATATTGCTGCGATATTTACAATCAGCGCGTACTTGATCTACTCACGAGACAACACAAGATTCGCTACCTTGATTAGGATACGGCATAGTCGCATACGGATTATACGTATTAGGCATCGGTGGTGGTACATAAGTGGGATAAGGTGCTGCGGGTGTCGCTCCATAAGGCACTGGCATACCGCCCTGGTACTGAGAGGGATAAGGCAGTTGTGAACCAGCAGATCCAGGAGCTGGCTCCATCGGTGCGGAATGATGAGCTGGAATGCTAGGGGTCACAGCAGGTCCACTGTGACTCAAATTTGTTGTCAAATCCTTCAGTAGCTCCTCCTTCTCAGTCTTCCTTGCAAAACAAAAGTCTGATATTTTATTCTGGAAGACTACCAGCAACTGTGTAAGATCATTGTAGAACTTGGCTCCCTCCTGAAGATTATTCTTCAATTCTTTGAAAGCATCGTAAGCTGATGCCAATTTTCTCAGCATTGCTTCCCTATTTCCACCACTTCCACTTTGTTCTCTGGTGAATGCTGCATGTGCAGACTGAATAGCTGAGATTAGTGACTCTTGTTTTGATGAGCTCTCACGAATCTGATTGGTGAAGGCTCCATAGGTCTTTCCAATATTCTCCACAGACAGATTGGGCTCATCAATAGCTCCATCCTTAGCCAGAGCACTCAGGAAAACAGATTTCATGTCAGCTGTGGCTGACTTTAATTCACTCTCGATTACATCACGTTCAGCTTTCAGGCCCTCAACCTCCTCCATCAATTTTTGCAGCTGTGTAACAGCATTACTCTCTTGCAGAGCTGAACCCGAGGGGACACCAGAGGCCAGTTCACTCTCATCAAGACTGAGCATCTCCATTCCCTCTCTGTGTGACTGGAATTTTTGGCGAACTGTACTGTCAGCTGACACAGCATTATCAATGATCGCTCTGTACTTCTGGGCATTGACAGTGAATTGTTGAGTTAATTTGTCACTGGGAATTCGCGTCCAACGCTCCTTGAATTGTTCACGCAGCTGATTATCCGAGTCTCGTTCCTCGTGCAACATCTTCTCGGTCTCATCCAGAATGTCCTTGTTTCGTTGAAGTAGATCTGGTAGCTCGTTCATTGCTGTCTCCAGGGCGGTTATGCCGCCAGCAGACCTGATTAATTGATTAAAATTATTAACCGATTGTTTTGAAAAGTTAGCAGTTGTATAAGTCATTGTTGACTTTAGTTTTATTGTTTAATATTTCATGGACACCTGGAATTTAGTTTAAAATTGGTACATGAACATGAAGAAAAATTACCTGACGTAGCTAGCTTTCTCTAGGAGTGACTGGGGAATTTCTGTGCCACTTGTGTCTTCAATAGCTGCTGGAAGATTCAGACTAGCTAATACTGTATTCAGGACTTGTGTCATCTCTCTTAATTTCGATATTTCACAGTTCACGAGTTCATTACGACGAATCTCGTAGGAGGACATTGCCTGGTGGACTCCGACTGGGAGAAGCTCCTCAAATATGTCCTTAAAGCTCGAGCTCATCGGATGATTTAGGGGCAGAAGTTTAGCAACATTAGCTTTGCCAATTGGCTCCAAACTCTTCACATTTGGAATTCTCTCGTGGTAGATAAAGTCATTGTCCTTTTTCACTTCTGCCAGACGACGCTGTGCACGTCCTGAGTATTCTTCAAAGAGGTTTGGCTTGTTGGAGCGCTGGGCAGCAGCTTTGAAGAGATCCACTGCGTACTCCAATCTCGCTATTTCCTCGCCAATGGATTTTTTAGCTTTGCAGACTGCGGCCTGGTAGAGCTCAGCCATTGCTCGGTAGCCAGACTGTTTGCCGGTTATCAGGGGGACCCATTCTTTGTCCCAGAAGGAGCGGAACATGTCCTTTTGGAAGAGCTTGGCTGTGTCGGAGTACATCTCCTCGGCTTGGGAGGCCAGTTTGGCGATTACACCTTCTTTCATTGAGTCGTGGATTGCTTTGTGGACAAAGATCTCTTGGGCTTGCGCCAGCATTAAGGAGGAGAGGGCGCTCAGTGTGTCCGGGGACATGTCTGGTGTTGGCTCTTGCTGGATTGACAGCATCACATTGCCTTTCAGGTAGTTGAAGATACCAGCTGCTTGCTGAAAGGGAATGGATTTTGGTATTTTTAAGGGAATGATTGGGTTGAGGGGTTTTACTCTAGTGCGACTCGTTTGAAAGATCTTTTTTTTCATTGGAGGATTATTGAAGGCGTTGGGGGACTCACTTGAAACAATTTTGCCGACAATTTTAGGCCCTCGTCACTCTCCATCGATTGACTTGAAGCTACTGAACTCTGCAGGGCTGCGATGTTGAAGAGTACACACATTTTTTCGTAGGAGAGTGTACTGATGGCTGGGAAAAATACCATCATTGTTATTTATTAGGGATAGTGTTACCTAGGGGCTAATGGGATTGTAGGACTCACTCAGACTTAATTTTCCACCGAATATTGTACGATCGAAAGCATCCTTCCATTTAAATGGAATTTGCAGTTCATGAGCGGGTATTTTTCCCTCCAGTGAGCAGAGCTGATCGTAATAGCTAGAAGAAAATATTGTCGATTGAATAATTGAAGAAATCTCTGGGACAGGAAAATTGTCTTTTGAATTCTCAACTCATTAAGGCCCACACATTCTCAATGATTCTGACATTCAGACTGATTTAATCTTCAAAGCAATTCAACAAAAAATATCTCTCAAAATTTTTCCTTCTGCCATTCATTGTTAAAATAAAAAATAATCATCGATAGAAAAAATAGGGAATTGAAAATATATCAGTCACTTTAGCAATTAATTAATGCCGTTAGACGTATGACATTCAGACACTGGCCAATCCCTTAGAGCATTCATCTGAACAAATGATAATTAATAAAAATGACTCATACTTACTTGTAAATAACCTCCAGTGAGCTTTCGTATTTTTCGAAAGCTCGCCACAGAGCATTATTTCTGAGCTTACTGAATTCATTGATTGCCTCTCCGTAATCCTTCTGATTGGTGTCCGAATTGTACGTCGATTTAATGACATTTGTCAGTGGTTTGACAACATCAACGTCTGACGGTTTTTTCAATGGTATTGCGATTAATTCAGCCATTTTGACGTGTGAGTTCTCTCGTCTGTTGCACTTACCGACTACTGGAATTCACTCAAGTGACGGGACGTACTATACCTTCTTATTTCATTAGATATACTCAGGACTGAGTCATTTGTTTTTATAGATCCTGGTTATGTGAGTGAGAGAGTGAATAATTTTGTGGTGGTCCTCTAGAGCTCTAGAAAGAGATAATTCCAAGGGCAGCTTCTCATTGGTGCTGCCATTGTCACTGAAAATAGCGCAATTTTTTAAATAATTTTCGAGGATTCAGGGGAATAATTTAATCTACTAAATCCGCTGCTAAATTATTTAAGTATTATTTTTATTTAAAATTCTTCCAATCATTTGTAAATGCGAACTCGGTGCTCAGAATTCTCCAGGCGTTAAAGGAATTTTTTTTTATTAATTTCGAGAGGTGATTTGTCACAGGTTGCAATGTTCAAATGTTTTTACAGCTGTGGGCTTTGGCGTTTTAATTTTAATTTTTCGGGGTTAATTATGGCTCGTTCGGGGGCGAAGGATCAGTCGTCGAAGACGGAAGAATTGCGATTTATCAATCCCGCGATTTATGTGGAGCCATTGAAAACTGATAAAGAGCGGATTATAAATCGTCGAAAGGTGGTTGGAAAAATCATTGATGGAAGCAGTGGAGATGGTGAGACGTCGGTGGGCTTGCCCCAGCTGTTCCTCGATGATTATCCCCGAATTGTTAATGCTTGTCGCTCACAAGCGGCGATATCATCGATTACACCCTCCCTGACTTCTGTCAGTCAGGGTAAGTCGACGGCGAGAGTTGAACGTCGATGCATCATTGATCAGGGGAGTAATGAGGATCTGGAGACTCCGGAGACAATCCAAAGGTGTCCAAGAAGTGATTTTGACATTTTAAAGACCATAAAGTAGCTCAAAAAAGTCTCATTTTTAATTCCGTAAGAATGAAAAAAAAACTGGCCTTAAAAAAATTAGTTTTTAAATGTTTTTAACAACCGCTTTAATTTTTTAATCTACAATTTTTGTTGGGACTAAACAATAACCATTTCAGAGTCTCTTTAGTAAATGTAAAATAGTGAGAATTTTTTTTCCAATCAAGATCTTTGAAATGTCAGAATAAAAATCTTCTTGAGTACCTTTAGATATATTGCAAACGGCGAGAGAGTTCAGATATCCGGATCTCTGTCCACCTCGAATCTCTCGGCACGTGAACACTCGAGCAGAGTCTCCCTACCTCGACAACTAGCCCACGAGGAGTGGGTCCAGAAGAAGAGGCTCGAGGCACTTCGTCTTAAGAGAGAGTCTGAAAAAATTGAACTCGCTAAGAAGGCCGAAGAGGAGAGACTCTCCCGTGAGCAAGAGGAACACGAGCGGGCACGTCGAGAAAAGTAGAAATTACCTGATCGTTTCTTTTGGTCGTTTGGCAAAAATTCCCGAATTGCTCAGTACAATTTGTTTGCTATTAATAAATAATATTGAGCATTTGGGGATTTTTCTCGTCAACGGTCAATGGTTCTGGTAATTTTCACTGAAAAATTTCTCATCGACCAGGGAACATGAGAACTTTTTGACGTGGACGAGAAGAAAAAATCTGGAGGATGCGAGGAAGCGTAAATTAGCGGAGAAAGAAAAGGAATTGGCTGAGAAGCTGAAGGAGATCGAGGAAAAAACCGCTGTTGCCAAGGAGATCTATCTTCTTCAGTGGTCTCTTAATAAAAATAAAGCCCAAAAAGGTGAATAGATTTTATTGAAAGATATTTGTTTTTTTTAATTAAAACAAATAGAATTCTCGATAAAATTTTAATAACGGACGATTTTTTAATCGATCGTTTATCTCGTGAGACATAAAAAAATCTACCACAAGGTTTTTACTTAGTTCAAAAAGAAGAGCAAGAACGTAAATTGAAGCAGCTCGAGGAAGATAAGAAGAAGAGAGTGGAAGAGAGTGTAAAAGCCTTCGAGGAATGGCGACAAAAGTCGAAGAATACTCCGAGACCTGCGACCCAGGGTCTTTTGCGTAATTCATTCAAGCCTATCATAATTTATTAATCAATTCAATTAGCATCAGGGGAAATTAGAAAATTGATATAAAACTCTATACTCTCTTTCAGCTCATCAAAAAGCAAAACCAACTTACGTTAACCCCATCCCCTGGATCAGTGATGACCCAATTCCCGATTTACCGAATAATTCGCATGGATTCAGGCCCCAAGACACTTCCAAGGGTATCAGGTTCGCTGGGAACAGGAGGAGAAAAGCCATTCAACATTTATCAAATCAATAAGGACAGCATTTGATCTCATTTGAGAAAAAAATATCCCATTTATTTCGTCATACATAAAACAATCAATAAATTCATTTCACGAGCATTTTCTCCTCGTCCTGAAGTCTCTGAATGTCGGATTTATTCATGAAGTAGTAGGTCGGTTGTCTGGATTTCTAGGGGAATCAGGGAAACATTAGAATTAGTAGAGCTGGTTAACATTTTTTTTTAACTGCTATTTGACTTTGTTTTTTTTTTACTCACAAGATCTTTCTGCACTCGTTTGGCTCCGGCTTTTATTAAAATTTCGCTTATCGCTTCGACCTCGTGCACTCCCATAGCGTAATGGAGGGCGGTTCTATTCAACTGTAAATGATAAATAATAATTACTTGTTTCTTGGACAATTTAATTTCTATTGGAAAAACAAAAATCGCAATTAATGATTGAACTTCTTTCTATGGAAAATCATGGGATTAAATCTTCAATATGGGGTTGAAAGGAACATTATGCCGTTAAAAAATCGCCAATTAAACTTATTTACATTGTCTCCAATCCTGAGGGTTTCCGGATAAGCGGTCGCGAGATATCGAATAATATCAATATGTTCGCAGAGGACCGCAATGTGTATTGAGCACCGCCCGACCGCGTTTTTCCCAACAGCTAATAGTGTCCCACCGCCGCCATATCTCGAGAGAATTTCCTTTGTGGCATTGAGATCTCCACCGCGAATGGCCCGATGGACTTCCTCTCTTTGACCCTGGGAAAAAAAAATTGTAATTTCACTGCAAAAATCCAAGTTCACTTCGTCTCTTTGATTATAATAATTGTCCCAATGGATTCTATAGGCTTGCTCAGTATATTATAGTATTTGTTCGAACGATGTCGTCCTCATAATTTGCCCCCGAATTAAACACTCGATCCATAATGACCTTCACTAATTGCACGTTAACGAGGCGTAGCGAAAAAAATTAATTGATTACGAGGATTTTCTCAGAGAAATTCTGTTGGGCGTTTTAAGTAATAATTATTCACTACTTCGATGGAAAAGTCAACAAATTATTAATATTTTAGTGGATATTTTTCGGGAATTGGAGTTTTAATGGAAATTTCACGGTTGAAAGACTTCTATTAATTTTTTTTTCATACGTCGGAACAATTTTATCGTACTAGGTAAGTAGGGATGCCCTGGAGAAATTGAATAGTCGCTTCGTGATTTCTTTCAGCGGTTATATCCACAATGTTAATTCCCGCATCCTCGGTGTCGAGAATGTGATCGTAACCCTCGAGCAGAAGTTCCACTAGTTTTTCAGTCTCTCCTCTAGCTGCCAGGTACACGACGTAACGGTCAATGTCCGCGACGTTGTCGTAGAAATTAGACTCCTCAGCCACGTCTCGAGCCGTTCGGTATAGCTCGTCTCTAAAGCCTACGTTGATTTGTGTCTCTTGAAGAATATGGAATAGACCGTCTTTTGGGCGGGACCGGACAGCCGCGAAGTGCAACATACTTTGTCCATGTTCATCCTGAGAAGGGAAAAATTAATTTCGTCAATAAAACATCGTCCGAAAATTCTAAACGACATTACATATTTTTCTATCTATTAGCGTCAAAAATATGGCACTCCTGTAGATTTTCTTCGAATTGAAATTAATTAATTTCCTAGTAAATTTGGAATTCATCTTACTCGATTCGCAGTGGAAAATGCCGATTCGGGAACGTCTGAGGCCGGACTTCTCATGTATCCTTCGTCGTCAGGAGTAGTATTAGGATCCTCCATAGGCGTACTATTACTGTCCGTATCTATTTGCTCTTCTGGTCGATCGGGTACAATTAAAATTTCCGATTTCTAAAATTAAATCACTTGTTCAATAGATTTTCGTAAAAAACCCAATCAAATTCTAATTTTAACTAAAAAAAAATCCACAATTCATCTGCTTATTTTGCGCGAAAAAAATTAATTGGTTCAAAATTTACTTTAAAAGTTTAACGTTTATGTACCTGATTCGAAGCCCCAGATTTACTTCTAGCAAAATTGTATAAATAAGTGGCGAGGTAGGTCAGAGGATCCTTCGGTCGACTTTGGGCGACTTTAGCCAGGCCTTTTATCAAGGGATCACCAACAGCTATCGATTGGGTCACATATCCATGAATAATCAATTCAACTGGTATTGAAGAATTAATTGCAATTTACTTACATGACGCCAGATAGCGACCCTCCTCCTCCCTGAAAATCGGAGTTTCCATGTTGGAGTGCTCTAGAAAGACAGCAATTGGAAAATTCTTTTAGAACTTTGGACCACTTTTGAATTGAATTAATCTTTAGTTGTATCGAATCACTACATCGCCAAGCGTCGTCATGATAAGTCAGATATCAATAACAATCGTGAAAAGAATACGATAGAGAAACGAAACAAACTTCAACTGGTGCGGTCTTAAGAATTTTTACACGTACGATAAGCGTGATTGAATGGTTATGATTATAATATCAATAACTGATTAAAAATTGACATTTATGAAATGGCGGAATTGAGGCACTGCAATTGTATTGAGAACATACAAAACGTATACAATTTTTTCCATCCACGGGAATTTTTGGGGATTTATTTGATGAATTATTTTGTGGTTTTAATTGGCTGTCAGTTGAAAAAAAAATTGCAGAAATTCACCGGTCAAAATTTATTGACGAATCCTCTGGGATCTTCAATGAGAATACCTCAACCCCTCCACCAAATAATCTCCAACTTGGAAAGATATGTGCGTCGTTTTTTTTCCATGCGAAACATTGACATGTGCATGTGGCACCAAAAGCTGACATGAAATTTATTTTGTCACTATTTCCGTGTCCACGAACGGGTTGACAACTAATTCACATGAATTAATGACAGACTCCATGACTTCATTAATCGAAGATAAAAAAAAAAAGAAACACAAAGAGAGCGGCAAAGCGTCTGCCTGTGATTTAAATTGACATTTCATTTACTAACCCAATTACATAATCCAGTCATCTTCCAAGCAGCCTTAACGAACGTCTCGTAACTTGTAATTTAGACATCTCATTAACAATTCCATGAGATAAATTCAGGTGAAAAATAACGCTCACACATCTTTCCAAAGTGTTCAACCATACAACATTGATACAACAAATTCGTATAACTTCATAATCCATAATATATTCATTCATTATCACAGTAAAGTCAATTAGTTTAAGCGTATATTCCTGAGCTCGATAAATCATCGATTAATTCCCTCTCCATTCACATAACATCAACTCACAGATAATATATCGTCACGTATTACAAAAAAACAAAATTACAATAATTCAACTTTGATGACGAACACAAAAATTGACATATCTCCCCCAAAATCAGCCTTTGAAAATTGAGTTTTTGCGTTTTCGGAATATATTGGTAACCAGCGTAGCTATTTTCAATGAATTAGTAAGCACCATTTCCTTCTCAAGTCCCAATACACTGCGAATAGCGCGAATAAAGTCTTGTAGTGTTTGGAGTTCAGTAATTGTGAGACACTGTAAATTGCTAATCTTGAAGATATCACTGCGCATGGTTTCCGTTGCCCTCAATCCCCGTGTGATACAGACCTGCTTGAGATTGTCTGGCTGTTTGGACAGACCAGAGAGCTTCGCTGTACAGCAAAATCTCATGGTATTACCTATGGAAGCAGGTCTAGCGCTTAGAAAGCCAAGTTTGCGATCCTTTTTGAACCGCATTTTTCTATCGAAAATCGAGAGAACTCTGGCTATTCTCACATAGGCCTTTCCAATCATCCCAGGATGGGACTCGTGGGTACGACAGATGATTCTTATGTGATCCTGAACATTAACCCAAACAGCAACATCTCCCGCTGACGCTACATAGACTCCACGCCCGTATGGCCAGTGCTTTCCATGGAGTTTCCTTTCATCACTCAATTCCGTCTCGAGGATGGGTCCAAGGAGTCCAGCTGCCTCGAGCCTCACCCTGATATCACTGGGCCTCTCCAAGATTTCGTTGAGGGTGTAATAGGTACCTGCCTCGTCCTCGGAGGAGCCCTCCGCCAGAATAATCGAGACTTCTGCAGACATGAGGACTCCGGTGATTCTCTTCTCGGTTTCTTCGAGCTGATTGATGGTGAGGGTCAATGGCAACGTAAAGCTCTCAAGATTTCTGCAGGCGTCGATTGTCGTGACGTGTACGTACTTCCCAGTATGATCAATATCGTAAGTCGATACTGTCGCCATCACCTCCTCCACAGTATCATCGTCAACCTTAGAATCGACATCCGTAAAGAAACACGATAGTGGCTGATCGGGAAGATCTCCTGTCGCTGTTACACAGTGTAAATTTCTGATGAAGGGATCAAATAATTCCGCAAAGACAATGTAACTCTCGTAATCGGGTGCTACAATTACAGCTGCAAAGTCATCATCAATGTCGGGTATGCTAGATCGACGGCTAGAGGCACTTGCGTAACTGCTACCGTTAGGATGATTGATACTATATTTTTTAACAGACGGCCAAATAATGTCAAAGAGATTGTGGTCCATGCGTGTCACACGGTGCTTTATTTGGTCAAATATGGTACGTTTTAGACAACGACCCAGTATTGTACCAGCATTTGCTGAGGATGTGCTTAGCACTGAACCCCTTCGGGTTGGTACCAGCAGACGGAAGCATCGCTCGAGGGTTGATAGGATGTCGGCTTCGTTAACGTCTCGACGGGCTGAATATATGTCGCCTTCGCCCACTGCACTCGGTGCGGAAATTAGTAAAATGATAATTATATTTTATTTTATTTTATTTTTTTTTTCAATTTAAAGTCGTTAATTATGGGACATTCATCTGATGGTGGTCAACTGCTCGTTGATCAATATCAATTCAACAGTTTTCGGTAATGAGATAATGTCAGTCAAGCGTGATTACTGTGGTTCAGTGCAGGATATTTAGAAAAATAATTAGGCACAAGTTATGATTCTATTAATTGATATTTGAATCAAGTGGATTTATCGAGACTTGTTGGACGCATTCAGGTAGCGAAGGCGATGATAAAGAGATGAGAAAATTCTACTGTCTAAATAAAACAAATGTCAACTTAAAAGTTGAATAACAGGTGAATTTATTATTCCACACCGGCGTTAACAATAAATTTACAAAATAAAAGCCAATATTATGAACAGATTTAAGCGTTTAGATAGAGTTAAAGTTGATTCAAATATTAGGGTGCGATCAAAAAAATTTTTTCAGTGTTCTTATGAGTGGTAGATTGGTAATTGATGATTTTCTACCTTTATCCGTTAGCATTTCGTCGGCAAGCTCTTCACGAGCACCAAAATCACGGAGCAATTGTTTGTGGGACAAGTCGGATTGATTCTCCTTGTAATAGTCGGCTTTCTGGCCAAACTAATTGCGAGATTGCATTATTAGATTGAATTATTAGGTAGATTTTGGAGGTAGTCATGAAATGGGAGAATGTACGTAATTGTATGTAATTAACATTCAGAGGAGTTAATTTGGAAGAGTAAAGGGAATGAAGAGAATGAATAATACTTGGGAATAGTTTATTCATGACTATTTTATCTTGAGCCTATTTCTCTACAACTCACATTGTCCAGCGTCAGAGGATTCGCGCCAAGATGCAACAGCAGATTATAATAATGTCCATTATCCGCAAGGGTGGCGGCATAATGCAGCGGAGTTCTGCCGTCAATGTCCACCGCGTGTGTAGTTTCTGGAAACCTTCCAGCGAGATATCTAAAAAATTCAAGAAAAAATCCACGGAATAAGCTAGCACAAATCATCGATCACACCTCAAAAATTAATTCGAATCCGGTGAACTTTAAACTCAACTGACGCCCACTGTCATCGATCCAAACCAAAATCCAATAGAATTATTTTATTTATGAGCAATTCAACTGAACTCACCTTATAACCGAAGTGTGGCCAAAAATAACAGCAACATGGAGGGGAGTTGCTCCATGCGGTGATGCGCCATCCCTGGCGATGGCAAATTTACGTCTATCTAAGGCATTCTGAAGATCCCTGAGATTGCCCTCTCTCGCCGCAATATGAACAGCATGAATTTTTCCCTGAAATGTGGATGATATTGATATGATGGAAAATCATAAATCAATATAATAAAACAGAATGATCAGTACAATGTATGATGGAACGTTATCAATGAACGCCTGGAGTTCAGGATTGGAGGACTGACGATTGACCAATCTTCTACCTTCGCCATTCAGCACAACCGAAGCAAGTTGCTCCATATTACCATTCACAAGGAGATCGTCAATTTCTGGATCATCCAGTGTATCACCATCGTTCAAATTCTCCACAAGCTCTTCGTCGTGCTCACCAGCAATAACCTGAGCACAATCGGACGATTGGTAAAGGTAAAAATGCGCATGAACGACTAGACAAAATAGAGAGAGAAAAAAAATGGAAAGAAGAAGAAGCGATCAATATGAGAGAAAAAAAAATTGGTGTTAATCATAGCCGGCAATCTTCTGTAAATGCGAATATTATCGATCGTGTATGTTCGCGTGGTCGCGTGAACGTATGAATAAAAAGAATAGGGGAGAGAACGAAAACGAAAAACCCGAACGATAAAAATAACGATATATGGATATGATACGTAAGCTACTTTCTACTTTTATGACGAGCCAATGTGGATAGGGTATGCTCTTCGGGTATCCCATTTCAACAGATAATACGTTTTGAGTACACGTTTTTATTGCTATAATTTATGTATTTTTAATTCTCATTGTCATTAATCTCATATCTTTGGTATCTAGGATAACTCAGGTTTAATTGTTTTTTTTTATTGGGATTATGCGATTCGGGTGCAAGTTGCTCGCACCTGATCGTCCTCGATTTGAGACTCGTCAACCCCAGAATCACCGATGCTGGGCTCGTTCTTTTCTTCTTCTTGAGTCTCCTTATCAGCGGTTTCTTCAGTGTTACCGCTGTCCGCATCGTCTGGCTCTTTTTCCTCATTTTCTTGCTCTTCATCAGCCTCTTCTGGCTCACCTTCAGCCTCTGGTTCTTCATCAGCAGCGGCTTCTGCTTCTTCATCAGCAGCCGCTTCAGCTTCTTCGTCACCAGCAGCTTCTACTTCCTCATCAGCTGCCACTTGAACTTCTTCATCATCTGCAGCTTCTGGTTCTTCATCACCAGGGGCTTCTGCCTCTTCATCACCTCCAGCATCAGTTTCTTCATCATTAGCCACCTCTTCTTTATCCTCATCTCCCTCATCATCAGCTGCAGCTTCTTCATCGTCAGCGGGTGCTTCTTCCTCCTCATCACCCCCAATTTCTTCATCATCAGCTGCAGCTGCCTCATCAACTTCAACCTCAGCCTCTTCATTATCATCATCTCCATTATCATCAGTCTGCTCATCCTGTTCTACCAAATCATCCTTTAATCCCTCCTCATCAGTCATCTGAAATAGGTAACTCACTCCACCCACTGCGAGTATTCTAACACGAAGACAGACAAGTATCACGCCAGAGATAAAAAAAGAAAAACTAAGAACGAACGATGGATCAAACTTAAACGCAATCAGAGCAACCCCAAATGATAATCAATTAATTTTGACAAATACCAGATAATGAGCAAGCCTGACACACACACATACACACACAGAATTAACAACACCCTTGAATTATCAGCTAAATCTATTGCTTCGGATGCATTTGAATCGTACCCCAAATACATTGTCTGAGCTCTCCGCGCTCTTCAGGGCACTCTCGGCACTGCCAAATGCACTGTCAACGTCCACTTGAGTGTCGAGCTTCTTCAGAGCTCTCAGTGACAATCCGTCGCTGTCGAGGATCCGCCAGTCCCAGTGCTTTGGGTATTTCGTACCGGATACCCTGGGCGCTTCTGGTATCACTACGAGATTCGAGAGATCTATATCGCCAGGACGATTCTTGTAGAAAGCAGCTGCTTTGTTTCTCTGTTGGTTCGGTGGTTCATTATTGCAGGAAATATTTCGTTAGTACTCAATTTTTTTAGTTCAATGTTCAGGGGAAAATATTGAAGAGAAAAATCTGGTGATTTTTTTTTTCTCTGCAATTTATTTCGGGGAAACATTTTCCAGAGAAACTCCTCCACTTGAATTGTTATTTTTTTTTAGGTAATTTGGTTTGAGAAAGATGGAGTGGGAACATTCAGGTTGGGGAAGGTCTCGAGGGAATGCTTTTTTGAAAATACACTCGATTGGACAGTTTCTGTAAAGAAATTTTGATTTGGTAAATTAGGAGTATCACTCACGTTATCAAGTTTACTCTCGTCAGCTCCATATTCAGTTAGGAGTTCATACATTGCTCCACCATCTCGCACAGCAGCTCCATAATGTAATGGGGTTTTTCCGTCGTTGTCTTGAGCGAGAACTGCCGCTGGATATCTCTCCAAAATTTCACGCGCTATATCCAAGTAGCCGAAACCAGCAGCCTATGGGGGGAGTTAGATTATCGAGTTTTGGGGAGACTATTGGAGTTTTGGGTGTTCGTACCTTGTGGAGGACGTTGAGACCGTTCATGTCTTTGCTGCATAGGATAATCGGCGATACTGGGTCTGCTATTTTCTCGAGGAATCCTTCTATGTCGTTTTTCACTACGGCATTGTGAAGTTGTTTAATTGTTCCCTGAAAGGAAAATGGTAGAGACTCTGTAGATCACTCTCAATGGATTTTTTTTTACAACGATTGGTTTTTAATCTTCATGCGGTTTCACTTGGTTTTCGATTGGATTTTTATACGTGTATTACCATAATAAATGGCGTAGCCTCGAGGAATCTCCGAACCCGGGGATTATTACTGATTTCACATTTCAACTTCGACCCATGACCTTCCCAGAGCACCTGCTGTAACTTTGCTATATCACGATTGTGAATCCATATTCTTATGTTAGATGGCTTGAAGTCTAAATCTGAAAGAGTCAATTGAGTATTATTAATATCAATTATTTATTGGCGGGATAATGGACACTCGGGGAAAGTATCTCATTAATTTACCATCGGTCAACTGGCCACTGAATTGACACGAACATCAGATATAACTTACAATTTAGACGTTCGCTTGGTTTGAGTGATCGCGTGCTTAGCCATTTTCAAATTAATATTTAAAAATCGAGAGCAGATTTTTCAATGAAAATTATTCCGCTGGCAAAATAAATTTTTCACGATTTTTTGTTTGAGACAACATTTTTAAATTGACAGGTGAAAAATTGGATAGACAATTCTATTGACTTTTGAAGTTGTCTTGAATAAACGAAGTCTATAGATTTTTATAAATTTTTTTTTTTTTGGCCGGAAGAGTATTCGCATAATTTTCAATACGTTCACACCTATTTCTTGAAATTGACAGTTGTAAAAATTGAAACAGGAAAAAATAATCGTAAACACTGCCCTTCAGGCGGGATAGATATGACCCAACAGTTCGTCGAATTATCGAACGTCGCAACTTACAGCTCATAAAAAATTTTCATCATATCGATTGCTTTTTTTTACTTAGGGGTCATCGGAAAACGTGTTTCTAGGCGTTTACCTAAACCCCAATGCCTGAATCCATAAGTCTGAGTCAATTTGAATACTAAGAGTGGACATTTGTGAAGGGCACACTTGGCGTGAGGTCAATTATAAACTATTTAATTTTATAATTAATTGAGAGGTGGGGAAATTTCAATCGATTTATCTGTAAATATTTAATGCATTTGATATTAAAAATTTTATTTATTTATTCGAAGAACTGTCCAATTTTTGGGAATAATTTTTTCTATTAGAGTTTTCGCGTATTAATTTAATTTTTATTATTATTGATTTTACATTCGATTTATTTTCATCAACACTTACTCTCACTCTTCGCTGTACTGGGCTTAGTCGCCATAGCTTCAGCGTCGGCCAACTCAATTTCCGATGCGTGCTCTAGATAATAAGCTGCGGGATTTCCGCGTTTATCGCAAACACTGGCGTCACAGCCACCCTCGATCAATAGATCCCAGATGGATTCTGGATCTTTGCAGGCGACGCAGTAATGTAGAGCAGTTCTTCCCTCCTTGACATAAAAAATTACAATTATTAATTTTTAGTCACAAATTATCGCGTCTTTCCTGCGCCCAGCCGGTGAGAATTTAGACTATTGGAAGTTTCCGACGAATATTCAGTCTTCCAACTGGCAATCTTCCTATCCTCGTACTTTCCGATTTGCCAGCCCCTCTGGGCGTCGGTGAAAATAGTTGGAAGCATTTTGTGAGATAGACATCGGGCACGGAAGCCGTTTTCGGTATAGAAAAGAGAACAGGTGGTTACATCGAATGATTATTGACAGCACGCGATCATATGTCGGTGGAGGGATAAACTATTTCCATAAATTTCGTCAACACTTTGAGATTTAATGAATAATCGGTAGTGAGGGTTTTCCTTCAATTAATAAATGTTGGCGAAGGCGATTATAATGTCAACATTATAGGTAAATGTCAACACAATCAGCCGTAGAATAGTAAACTTCGTAATTGAAACTTTTTTCCTTCAATTTCAGTCACTTCAGTTGGTGAATTATTAAATTTCAGTGGAATTATTCATGACTACGGTCGCTTCCTTGACTCACTTTCTCTAGCTTTTGACATTTGGAACCATAAATTGATTGTCGTTTTCCAGAAAATCGCGAGATTATTTGCATTGCCAAAGAATTCTTTAAAAATCGAAAGAATTTTCTCATATAAAAAAAACCAGGCCATTGTGAAATTAAATATAATAATTAAAAAAATAAGTGAACCAATTGGGTAGAGTGTCAGCACTTCTCATGTATCGAAGCTCTTAAACCCGCCCCCGGGAAAAAAAAGAAAATATAAAGTTACCCGATCTTTCTGGCCAGCAGTATTCGGATAATTATCGAGTAGCCACTCAATAACATCCTGATGATCGTGATAAACAGCTTTATGAAGTAATGGAATACCCGCGGCGTCTTTAGCGATAGGGAGTTTCTTTTTCGGCTCGTCAGCTATAACTTTTTGGAGATCTGCCAAGGCACCTCTGGTAACCGCCTCATGCGCTTGACTAATTTTTGACTGGATAAAACAAGTCATTAGAATGATAATGACAGAAAAAAAATCTTTGCGATTGATCGATCTAACTAATTCGGTGATTTTTTTTTTTTTAAATTCTCACCAGGTACGTTGGAAGTCCTTTGAGGAAAACTCGAGTTCTCAGATCGGGTGAATGTTCATTCAATAATCTCGAACCTTTACCCTCCAGTACATAATGCTCAAGCTTTTCAAACTCTCCGCGGGTCAGCCACGTTTTAATCGTTGAAGCTGTCATTTTGCATATCTGCCAAACGTGTTTGTGATGTCAATTCGTATTTATTAGACCTCGTGCTCTGTGCAATCTCAATCTAAGTCTACTTCTTGAGGGGTTTATTTTTTTTTTTAAAACAGAGAAAAGAAATTTACGTCTCCCGGAGTTGTCATTTCGTTAGGGAAAATTAGATAACTTACGGAAAAATGTCAACGTCACGCGTCTATCGAATATTTACAGTTACATATTAACATAAAGCTGTCATCAGACAGTCAAAGTCACTTATTACCGTAGGTCGTGCAACAACTGTCTATACACACTACACGAATAAAAAAGAATTACGCGAAACTACTCGAGTTTGCATAATTAGGTAGTACAAAAAAAATTGCAGTCACGTCGTAATTTAATTTCAAGAATTGTGGATATTTATTGCTCCCGTTAGTAATCAGTGAGTATTTTTTTGGCCCAACATTCCTGAATAATTCATACGCGATAATTGTTATTTTTATTTTCCTCGTCAGACTGAAATCGGTAAAGTCCCGGCTTGCGATGAAAAATATATAATTATTTGCGGTGATGGCTGATTGCATTATGCAAACCAATCGAGCTTATCCATTATCGATGATTGGTTTGTTAAAGTAAATATCTTGTAATTGGGTAGTGCCTCATTATTACGATAATATGAGGACAAAAGAAAATTGCATCTTCTGATTTAATTCCATCGATGAAATTTGTCGCAAAATATTTTTCCGTTGATATTTTGTTAAGCTTCCCGCAATTTTATTCTTCTTTTTATGTGACTTAAATTATGCCGAAGGAGACGGTTATATTGGCGGGTAAAATTCTAGTCACTTCTTGTGGATTATTTAATTCTAAAATCCATTCGAACCCCGTCAACTAGTGTTTGATGTGCACTTATCGTGACCGCACACGGTGCAGACAACAACATCAACATCTAAAAAGAAAAGATTGAAAAAAAAAATACCTTGTTATCCGGTTACCGGTGGACAATCGTGACATTCGACTGGTATTGTCAGTTGTGTTGTAATGCCACCGGTTTCGATCGACAAGCCTCGGACAAATGCGACGTGAAGAAGCGTCGGGGATGGAATGGATGGACGTTGTGACCGACACCACCTGCTCACCTACCCCTACTATCACTACACCCCTTTCCACGAACTATATATTCAATAAACAACACGCAGAACGCATGTATCAACTTTTCAATTATCAACGGCATAAACAAGTCATTCCACTTGTTTACTTAATTTTCTCCGGGAGTCGTTGAAAAAAATATTTGTCGGAGGTATCGATTGCAAATTTTTAAAAAATGGGAACGGGTAGTCTGGGCATTTTTTAACAATTGTCGTGACGAGAGGGATAGTATTAAAAATCAGAGGACATTAATTCGGGGGAGATAATGAGGAGCAATGGGCTTTGATGTCGAAAAATATCAGAAATTTTGAGCAGGTTTTTTTGGGGTTTTTTAATTTCAATGGGGAATTATTCATAACAATTATTTACTGCACTATGAAACTTGATGATTTCTGATTACGACCTGTAGCCTTTGGGAACTGTCGTTGCAGAGTCACTGCAGCACCTGCGTTACACGTGGCCTACTAGTCATGTTGGTTATTAATTATTCAAGATCCTGAATGGTTGAAAACAACCTTCTCTGTTGCTATACTCCGGTAGAATTGTTGGGATATTTATTGTCGGATGTGCGCGAGATTAGCGAGACGTTAGGAAAATCTGTCGGGAGAATTCGAAATTTCATTCCTCTCTAACAATATCTCGGGGCAAAATGGACTATTAAAAATTATTTTCTTCAGGTTTGATCACTCCTATAATTATCTGGTCTACGCTCTTGAGCGTATCCATCCAATAATTATAACCTATTGTTCTTCGTAATTCCCATATTAACCAACCCCTCGACGAGTTCGACATTGAACAAATCGAAGTAATAATTCATTGACCCCATTCCAGCTATAGAACTACAGTCTAAGGTACGACAAAGTGTGTCGTTTGGTCGGTAAATTCCAGCGGGTCATCAATAATTTTTCGATTTCCTCACCTCTTACTGATACCCGGATTTTTTGCATTACGAAATATCGCGATATTCGCGTACGTCAGCTTCTCGCGGTGAACAATATTTCGATGCGATCGAAGGATCTCGGTTTAGTTTTGCTTGCAATCAGTCGTACGCAGGACAGAATCCAAAAAATAATGGAACTGTATCTGATTTTTTTCACCTGTGTCATTCTCGTCAACGCTAATGGTACGTCCTCAATAATTTATTCACTCGAGGGGTTGACACCTATTCGAGAATAGAAAAAAAATGTGCTCCCGTTATTTTCGTAACCATTCATTTATTTCTGATAACTGGGTAAGTGAGGTCGTCAATTGATTCGAAGCTCATTTTCATGAAAAATTAATTGAATGAATGGAAATGAAAATAATAAAAATTCTCCAGTTGCCAATTGCATTAATCATTGATTATTTAATTCAACAGAGAAAAATTGTAATAGAACTGATTTAAAATGCGTTGGACGTCCCCATTATAATGTTTCGTTGACCGCGTATTATCCTGATTACGAGAGTGACAATGAATATGATTATCTGGATATAAGAGGGAAGAAGCTGAGAAATCTCCAGGTATTTTCTTTTACACTTGAACATCGAGCGTGGGACTATTTAATGAGGGGAAATTAGAAGGGCCGGAAATAATTGACAGTCTCCAGTATTTTTTAAAAATTTAATTTCGATTTTTCGTGATTCAAGGCATTCTCACAAAATTACGAGTTCTTGGGTTATCATTATTTTTAATTAATCCACTGGGAACCCTCGTGTGCCCTATTTTCGTAGGATTTTATGGATGGAAGGTGTGAATATGTGACAGCGGCAATGGATATACTGCCTGAAGTACCTTATGGCACTAGCGTGTGCATTCCAGAGTTAAATGAACATTTCGGAAGACAAATTCCAATTCAGGTGGGAATTTTTTCTGCTCAATTGTCCACTGTCAGGGGAAAAAAGACTGAGAAATTTTGGAAGCATGTCCAATGAGGGATTTTTATTTTACAATTGCTCGTAGAGGGTTACAAACATATTTTTCAATTATATTATAAATTTTATGGACTGTAAATTAATTTTTTTCCTGACCCTGGACAATGCAACACATTCACCTAAAGGAATGGTAAAATTTAGAGAATGAAATTCTCTCTAATAAGTTCACCGCAAACAATTAAATTTTCATAATATTCTTAATAGGTAAGGGACTACGGATTGCATTTGAAGGACCAAAGATTCTCCCAAATAGACATCTGCGTCAGAAGCGAGAGCGATAGTTATGATATTGCTGTTAACAGACTAGTTACAATTTTTTTATGAGTCACTTGTGAATTATCCTCATGCAGTCTAACTTAATCATACGAATATCAGAATTAATTGCTCTCGTATCATGTAATCATCCAGCGAATAAATGATCTTTCTACCAACACCATTGAATCACATTTATTTATACAGGCATAATGATTTTCCGGCAAAACAGGAAAGAGTTCACGGTCTGTTCTCGTAATAACTCTATTTGAAATTTCCCTAACATTTCGTTATCTTCATCTCTACTTTAGTTTTGACGCGTAAAATTCTTTAATGGCTATAATAACGAATGAGTTTATTGCCAGTGGCTTCCAAATGAGCCATAACAAATTATTTATATGTATATTATTTATTCTTTGAAGGGGCTCTTGATCGGGACAATCTTAAAAGAATTTTCTTTACGAAAGTACGGGGAAAAATTTGAGGAAATCCGGCGGAGGTCCTTAATAAGCAACAGGAATTTCCAGTGGAGCTTTTTGTGGAACACTTGAAGAATTTCAAAAGATATTAATTTTAATTAATTCATTTTCCAATTTGGCCAAGTTTGAATCAACTCGTATAATTTATCACCGGGACAAGTTGTCGGTTTCGTTTGACGATGTCCTAAGAGTGTGTAGTTTCTGTCGATTTTTAAATGGCTTGTTCCAAATGACAATAAATTATTGGCAGCCTTGATAGCCGCAGGCTGAGGTATTCGAGCTGAAATAGTGTAGATGATTTTTTAAATTATTGTAAATTAGAATTTCAAGATAGCTTCAATTCTTTAAATAATTAATTTTTCTTAATGACATTGCCAACTCACACTGGAAATTTCCAATGAAACAAATACCCAAACTCCTGGCGTTGTAATTCGGCGAATGGGCCCCCCTTATCCCCCATCCACGTCCTTCGTAGACGTTCCCGTCCTCACCAATCAGAAAATTGTAGCCGATGTCGTCCCAGCGATTATGGTCCATATGGTAATCCTGAATTGGCATAATATTTTTAATTGTTGACGTAATATAGCACTGGTGCATCGATTGGGGGGGGGGGGGGGGGGGGGGGCGGGCCGGAGGGGGGTATTATCGTGACATTTGCCCCTGACTTACTTGAAACTCGAGGCTATCAAGCCACCGGGGGCAGTCTCTTTAGGCATCTAATTAATTTTTCGTGAATACATGTATTCCCCGACCTCTTTTCCAACTTACGTTGTCAGGTATTCATGTGCGAAACACTGCAAATTTTGCTTTGTTGGGCTTGGAATTGAGACTTTAAAAAATGTCAAATCTCAATTTGAGACTTGACAATATCATTCATTATTTTAATTATGCAATTAACTACCTGGAATGATCGCACACGTGCTTGGCATGTCGCTTGCGAAGTGCACCCGCCCGAGTCTGAGTGATGGATTAAGATGTATGGGGGTGGATTTATTTGGAGTGCCTCGGGAGTTCCTTTCGGCAGTCGTGCGCCCCATTCTGATCTGCTTATGATAGTCGGTGAGGCTGGCAATTTTTTAAATTGAATTCACTCGTTAAAAATATCAGTAAAAATTTGAAAGAAGTAATCCGAACATTTTTGGGATTATTAAATCAATACTTTTCAATTTTTTTCATTTTTGGTATCACATTTTATTTTTTTTTGTAGAGAGAAAAAATTCTATCCGACGAATACTAACATCCACTCTATTTTATAATAAATATAATACAATAGTTATTTAATTTTGTATACCGTCGGACTCCGCGACCGGACAATTCCAGGCGATTAAAATTAAAGCGATTGCAATGACAACTTTCATCTTGAACGAAGTACGAATGACTAACACATTTCGCGCTGTTCTTGCAGTTGATACATTTGGAACCCCGGGGTTTCCCCTCGCTTAGGTTATCTCGCGACACCAGTAGACTCACCAAGCGTGAAGTATTCTGGGGAAATTATCAGCTATCGCTAATCAATACTCAAAAGGATTTGAAATGAAAAATTTTCTATTAACAAATGTCATTCTCATCAACTTACAGTTAATTTACTATTAATAGAAATATAAATAGAATAATATAATTTATTCCTCATTCTCTTTAAAACTCAATTCAATTTTAGACATTTTTTTGAATTAAAAAAATCCAAGGCAATTCAATGAAAAATTATCTTCCAAAGCTGTGGTTCTGTTGAAAAATCTTATTTGTCGGGGCTTTCAATTTATTTCCCCACATTCACAAAAATTCTATCTAGTTTTTTTTATGCCACTCTTATTCGGAAACAATAGAAACTATTAAATAACAAGAGTTGATCGGCCGGATGATTGATGACGCGCTTCCTTGACGTATGTAGTAATTTCTACTCGACTCTGATATGAATAAATATGATATGTATATGGTCTAACTTATTATACATCCGCCGTGTTCATAAATCATACTAAAGCAACAACATTGTGACTATCATTGGAGGAATGTCCAACTCCATCAGTATTGTAACTACTCGTATTTACGCCGCAATTGGACATGCAAACTGGAATGGGATTGGCCGTCCATCTCGGCATTTTCACGACGTACTTGTAAAATGTCTCGCCCGGGCATGCGGTATTGCGGGCCTGTCGGTGACCTAGTACTCGATAATCGGGGCTTATTTTTCCTACTGCTACTCCACACGCTATCAGGGCGTTTAGGGCTTTGAGAGCTCCGTCATTGGGTAAAAAATCTGCGAAAAATCGAATTATTCATATTTATTGCTACTCGTAATATTTGGACGGAATTTTATAAATAATAATTGCTTAGAATGGGATGAATAGCTAGGGAAATAACTGGATGGGTGAATAACGTCCGGCATTGGTTGACTAATTAATTAATTAATTAATTGAACTCTCGATTGGGTCTGGTTAAAAGTCGCTAATGGAAACTTCTCAATGGAAAGGGGAAATTTTTCGTTCGGATGCTTTTGAAATGGAAAAAAATTAAGAGCTCAATTTACGTACGAGAGAAATCTCCGATTATGGATACTCCGATGCTCTGGGAGTTGTATCCGGGCGCGTGAGCCCCTATGGAATCCCAGCCTCTTCCCTCGTAGACGTTTGAGTCCTCTCCAATGACAAAATTGTAGCCAATGTCCAGCCAGTGATTCTTGTCCATGTGGAGGTCCTGGTACGATCGCACGATTCCCGAGCACTCGGCCTGGTCGTAGCAGTAGTGGAGGATCCCCCCGTGATGAATCACTACGTAAGGAACTGGTCTGGTCCACAGGGGCTCGAGACCACTCACGTTTCTCGCCCTCCACTCGTTCCGGGTTATTATTCTCGGACAAACCTCCGCACCGCCTAATAAAAAATTAACAGTGGCAGATTAATTTCACTCGGTATTTTCGTAATTATTATTAACGAATTAAGAGGGAGACTGGAAAATTTCGGGTTGAGAATTTGAGTAGAAATAATTGCCAGAATTTTTAGATCATGTCCAGGGGAATTTCATTGATAATGCGACAGAACAAAAATCAATTGATTATAATTTTTTTAATGCAATCTATAAATAATTCAATGATTTTTTGTTTCTCAGATTTTGCAGAGGTAAAGCAATAATTAATTTCCAAGAATTTCCTTTGCTTTAGATCAATTAAATTTATTCTATTATAATTGAGAATAATTTTTGTCTAGTAATTTTGGATTGAAAACACCTAGAGAACGAATTTTATGCAAAAATAAAAATCAATTGAAGTGAGTAAAATTTTTTCTACTCTTCTACGGGATTTTTTCATTATTTTTTTAAATTACTCGTTAATAAATACCATAATCCGTGATTTTAGACTTAACGGGAAGACTCTGGACGATATTTTGTAATATAAAAATGATCGATATTAGCTGGGGAATTGGAGCTGTGTTTCTCATGGTGTTATCACAAATGTGGTTCGATACTGAGTTACCACCGATGCGCCAGTGTATTTAAGTAAAAATTATTGCGATTGCACAGGGAAGTCCCCAGAGTTGTTCTATTCGGCTGTCCAACTCCCACTTCTCTTTGACTAAGACTTAAACACGTGTAGGCTTTGAGGCGAGTTTAATATCAGGAATTCACCGATGGAGATGTTTGTGGCTGTGATTTCCACGTCCTACTGGCAATTTTTGTTGTTTCCTTTTTTTATTTTGTGGGGGAATAAATAATGGTACGCCAGGAAAACAAATGGAGGAAAAAAGTCAATGGGGAAAGATAAATGAGATTGATTGAGTCAACCAGCCACTGACGAAGTTACGATTGATGAGTTATCGGCTTATCGGCTCTGGAAATTAAAATTTCGGCGATTAGATTGGCTATTGTTTTACACTACAGCGCATTCAGATTGCAGAGTGATTAGAAAATTTTTTCAATGCTTAAGGAATTTAATTGGAAATTAACAAACAATGTATTACAAATTTCTCTTGAGGGAACTGTTGATTTCTAGTTTGACAAGTCATCGTAGGAGGAAAAAATGGAATATCGATGGGGAATTATATTAGTTGGCGAATATGAGTTTTCGCACTGCCTTCCTCTCTCGGGAAAATGAGCGCTCAAGGTCACATTTAGATACTTTCTGCTGTTAGGTATATAATGTTGGAATCGTAATAATATAATTTTCGGTCTTGCAAATTTTTTTTGAGAAAATTTATTGACATCAGGTGGGGTAATTAACAAAAGGGGGTAAATAAGGGAAAAAAATGCTTCTATTCGACGAATTTCCCTCGAATGGACAGCATACATTAGATTTTTGACGCTAATATTTATGATTTAATTCCTTGAATTACTTTACATATTCATAAAAAAAAACATCGTAATTTTTTGAATTATTTATATACAAACGGGAGGAAAATTGAGTAGATTCCTAGTTTATCAACGTTTGAAGACACGTGCAACAGCTAATGTTTATTTACTCTTTCATGTGCGATTGTCGTAAGATTTATCTCGTAGTAAAAAAAATTAAAAAAATACGTGTGCGTTAAAAATGTTTAAATTTGGTTTCTCCGGAGATAACCCAGCCGAAGGTACTTGCAACCATTCATTCTTAAAACGAAAATCAATAGAGACTTTACTCGGGTTTAAGGTTAAACAATTATTTGCCGCCAAAAAATAAAATTGTTATTTCAGGGGAGGGGAATAACGAGGCGGCGAAACTCGATTGGTTTCCAGCTGATGAGATTCAATTAACTGAAGGGAAAATTCGCAAGTCTCCTGGGGATGATGAGACGATCAATGCGACATTCAGTGATATTAATTTGAAGCTCATACGTTCAGATAATGTGGCCTTCAATCATCAAAATGATGAGTATAAAAATATTATTAGAGCTGAGACCGAACATTCGGATTTACTACCTGCTATTTACGAAGGTAAAGGGAAATTGGGGGTGTAAAAGTTAATAGAATTGTCTGGTTAATTTTCTAGAATTTTTAATTAGTTAAATTTTCAAAATCGTTGTAATAAATACTGAGGAGGAATTAATTGATTTAAATAATTCACAGGTGGTTTAAAAATCTGGGAGTGCACGAATGACTTGAGTCAATATTTAGTTACTCGAAATGTTGATTTAAAATGCAAAAAAGTTCTTGACCTAGGCTGTGGGGCAGGTGTTCTTGGGATTATTACTTTATTAAAAGGCAGTATCGTTCATTTCCAGGATTACGTTAGTATTCTTTTTTTTCTTTCAACATTGTTAGTATTTAAATTATTGAAATTGTATTCATGGGATGCTCGGGGCTATTTAAATTCATTTTTTTTTCCGTAGAATTCCGAAGTAATTCAGTTAATGACGATTCCAAATGTTCAACTCAACTCGAAGGATCAGGAGTTGTTTAAGAAAATGTGTAGATTTTACTCTGGAGATTGGGCTGCTTTTACGAAATTGTTTTGCGATAAATTCCCGAACGAGGAGGAGAAATATGATCTGATATTGAGCAGCGAAACTATCTATAATTCAGAAAATCATGAGAAGCTGTATCAAGTGTTTAAGAAATGTTTGAAGAGGGATGGAGTTGGGTAAAGATAGATTTTTAATTCAGGGCAATTAATTTTTAATTTTTCAATGAAAAAAAATCAATATCGTAGTTTCGAGTAGATTTTTTTCACTCAAAAAAATTGCCTTCCCATGAGGACACATTTTCCAGTAATAAATTATTCAATTCTCTCAGATATGTAGCAGGAAAAACTTATTACTTTGGAGTTGGTGGGGGCATGCGACAATTTGAGAATTTAATTGCAAAAGATGAAGCATTCGATGTTGAAACAGTCTGGAGGAGTGATGAGGGTAAAAATAATATTTCACTTGGCTTTAATAATTTCATTAAGCATTTTAATTACCAACACCAGCAAAATAAACATTTGTTTTAGGCTTACAACGAGAGATACTGAAGTTAACGAGGCGCAAGCACTGATTATCGGCTATTGGCCGTACAAATAAATAAATTCAACTAATTAAGAAATATGAACTAGGTGAATAGTTTATTTAAGGGGATAGTCTCTCGTAGATCCATCCGTCCTCACCCTGATGAACCAAAATATTGTCAATTTTTTCGTTCGGCTGGGCGCGACGAAAGCGAATTCTGTCGTGGAGACGATCACTCTGGCCCTGCCAGAATTCAATTGATTTGGGAATGACGATAAAGCCGCCCCTAAAAAAGGAGAGTTCGTAATTTTTATTCGGGGTTGTTTAAATAATTACTAATAAGTACTTTAACATACCAGCAGGGAGGCCTGGGTACGTTGCCCTCTGGAAATTGCGCCAGTAGTTCCCTTTCCTTAATCATGAGTGTGTCGCGTCCGGCAATTGGTGCACTCTGCTTACTAGCGCGTGCTCCAATTTGACTGCGGAATGGTCTGCTTGAGAAATAAGTATCCGAATCTTCCGCCGAGGTTTTCTCGACCATTCCCTCAATGCGCACCTACTCAAATAAATAAAATCACTCGATTCGCGCCAGAAAATATTGATAACAGTAAACAATATGAGAATAAGGTCTTACTGTTCTATTCAGGGGCTCCCAATAGAACACTAGAGCTGCGTTCGGATTATCTGACTGTAATGAATATTCGAAGAATTATTATTTTTTTCAATTGTTTAATTTCATTCATTTCACGCACCAGTTCGCGACCCTTTCGGCTGTCATAATTTGTATAGAATTTAAATCCTTGAGTGCTGAAACTTTTCAGGAGAACTGGTCTCGCGGAGGGAATTCCATCTCTAGAATAAATGAGGGGAAGTAATCCGGGTTAATTATATTTTTATTTGAAAAGAATTGAATTATTCCTAAAACTACTGATACCAATAAATTGTTCAGTGGATTTACCTAGTGGCAGTCGCCAGAACCATGGCATTGGGTTCGCGAATGGTGGGTACTTTACTGGCAGCATCGAACCAAGCCTTGAACTGCCCAATGGGCTCCTTGGAGTCCAGCTGATCCTCAGTAAAAGTCTCCGACTTGTCCTTGTACTTGATCCTCATCCCTAGATAAAAATTTGATTACTCGCCAATCAATCCTGACGAAACCAATCCAGAGTTGACCCTGGGGTCGTGGGGAAAACTTTAGGAGTTAACTCTGGGTCTGATTCACCAGTGAAGATAAGTTAAAAAAAAATCACCCCTCCATTTTTAATTATAATGTAGTGACCTCCCAGATCAACGCTGTACGCAGCATTCGATGAGGCCTTGGTCGTTGACATGATCGTTGAAGAATAGATAATGTTGCGTTCTGCCGAGATACCTTTGACAATCGACCTCAAACATACACGCGCTGTCATCAAGTGTCGGTGTGGAGTGCTGGGTAATAGCGATTGTTAGAAATAAAAGCGCAAATTCTCAGTAAATTAGCAAAAGTGTAAGTCCAATATTTGATAAGCGTATTTTGGGGATTCGCTAGGCTTTCGGAATTATACTTACGATAGTCCTGATATTGAGAGGCGATATTAACTCCGCTAATGACGTATTTTTGACGGATGTAGACCACTCACGCGTTACAATTTTCTCCAGTTATTGCGTAATATTCCATGTTTACCATTGGATGCGAGTGATATCGTTCGCGAACAGAAGTCAACGAAGGAATGGACTTGGTTGATGATTAACGAGTGATGGTGGATAAGATTGGTTAATAGATAACGGATTGTTGTGGTTAGCCGAAAGCGTTGGAACAGTTGGAAATTATTTTTTTGTCGTTGTTTTTTTTCTGGGGAAACGCGATGGAGAGCCAGAATTTATTCAATGGTTTCACTGACATTTGGACTATCATTCCATAGTTGAAAAAACAATTCGCGTATGTTAATGAATATAACCTAGAAATAATTAGAATTGCAACGTTTCGGTGAATATATTCTGCCTCAAGTCGCTGGATTTTGTTTAGAAATAATTCGTCTGGTCATTCAAAAGTAGAATATCTTTATTTAGAAGTGGAGATCATTCTTTTCTCACTCACGTTCAGTAAAATCCGACGAACGACGAAACATCTTTAGATTGTAGAAACATTAAACATGTATTAAATGAGTCGTAAATGGGGTAAAAGATGAATATTTTTAATATTTCAATGGAAATGGCATGGAAAAACTATTGACTATTCCATACAAATCATAAAAAAAAAATGATAAAATTTTATCAAATCTGAAATAGTTAACTCGAACTCGAAGAAGTGAAATCAAATTTTCACTGATTTTTTAATCAATATTTCACGAGTCTGCTCTTCATACAATTTTTTTGAGCCAATTCTGCAGTTGCTCGATCTCGGCTGAGGTTTCAGACTCCTTGCTGAAGGCACTGCACTCAGCAAAATCAATTTTTACGTTCAAGTCTTCGAATTGAAAGTCCTTTCCCTCTTTACCGAGAAATGTATTTGTCGAGGATGCGTCAGTGGCTTCGAGCTGACTAGATTTTGTCACACGAACCAAGTTCAACTCCTTCTCCAGGAGATTTTTAATGACATTACTACCCTTCGCCAATGCCTGGTCTTGCTTATTGCATAGGACGAGCATTGGAAGGGATTTTTGAGTCGTTGGGTCGCAGAGTAAAGTATAAAAGAACCTGAACAAAATAATTTCAATGTTATTCATTCGGGAAGTGGTGATTTATTAACATTAACTTACTCTGCAACGTCGCGAATTTCTTTTTGGAAAGACACCGAGTCGATTACGTAGATTAGACCTCTAGCTGATGATTTGTATTTATCGAAGATTCTGTATCTCAGTCTCTCATGGCCGGGGATGTCAACAATTTTCAGAGAATTCTGGAGAGAAAATAAGAATTTGACGACTATTAACTTATGAGTGAGTCTTTTAGACTGTCCAATTAATCGTTAAGAAGGAATTTAATTAAGATTAGGGGGAAAATTAATTGAAAAATTCTAAAAGTGATTTTTAAAAATCTCAAACTCCTTGGGAATAAGTAATATTGATAGGTCCACTCACATCTTTAATTTCCATATCCCCGACATTTTCTTTTGCAGATGTATACGTTTCAATGAAGCGCGAATGAATCAAACGCGCATACAACAATGTTTTTCCAGCATCACAAAGGCCTGTGATGAGAACACTTCGACCAACAGATTTTGTTCTCTGCCATACGATTAATATAACTGAAATGATCATTTCATCATTAAATAAGAGGGCATTTATTTTTTTAATCATAGGATGATCTAGTTATCATGTGTTGCCGAGGGATAATGGATCCATTCGTTTATTACATTTATAATTATAATGTACTGTGTAGATATTTTTTATTTCTCATTCTAATTATGTTTTACAATTATTGTAAATACAATGATATACATTTTATCTAGATAGGCTTTTGGGATGTTATGGAAATGTTTTTGTAAACAACGCACATGTCGGTATTGAGATTAAATATTTGTCGAGGTATCAGTGGGTGATAATGTTTTATTTCTTACGAGAAATCCATTGTTTTATTTTTTATTGAATGAAAGAAAATTAATTATCTTTGGTAAGAGGGCATTAGGGAATTTTTAAAGAAAATTTGATTACTTTTCATTTGAAATTGCTATTTTTTTTAATTTCCGACGAAAAAAAAATAAAACACCAGTAAAATATTTAAATAAATAGTCAAGAGACAAAGAGAATTTAACAATATTTCCCAGTTAAAATACGCGAATTTTTATTCATAATTCTTCTCATACATATGCTACTAAATAACTAAACAATAAACTAACAAAAGAGGTTATCTCACTAAACCACATAATAATAATATAAGCATATAATTACCAATTGTCAAAACGATGGCAAAAATAGCAACAATTATGGCAATGAATTGTGAGGCTTCATTGTCCTCCAATAGTAGGCCGCTTGATTTTTCCATATTTCAATTCTATTATTATCAGAAGTTTACTATTCCAGACGGTCGAATGACATGTGGAGTCACCGGTAAAGGGGGTGAGGGGGTTCGTTCATACTTCCACGAGTGTACACGAATACAGCTGTGTAGAAAAATTGTAGATAATGACATCTGTTCATACGTCGGCTGTCGGTAGGGCAGAGATCAATCTCCTATTTTTATCAGTCGATATCGACCATAGTTTCCAATTCCGTTTGATAGATGGCAATAGCTGCTCTCCCAAATCCGCGAAAACCAATCGCCCGTGTCGGAATTTTCATTTTTTAAATTTATCATTATTTTATTTTTCACTACAATTCATAATTTTCCACCTACAAAAATATAAATTGTGCGCTTGCTATAGCATTATCCAGGAGGATAGAAAAATCCATAATCGTCCCCTCTAGCTATTTCAATTAAGAACTAGGTGATTTCAAGCGAACAATGAAGGTTCTAATTTCCATGGCCTTTATCAGAACATTAATAACACCATCTTGGATTCTCAATCCTGCTACATTCCCCGGATGAGGAAAAATTTCGTTAGTCTCACTGAGCCAGTCAAGACGATGTTTGTCCTCGATCCACTGATTTCCACCGAGGGTCGTCTCCCTGATCGCGACGATATCAAAATCCGTGAAGAGATCAGTTATATTGACTTCTGCGGGCTGGGACAGCTGCCCAGCTTCGCCAATCTCATACAAATGCTCCAGCCTTAACAGAACTTGGTCGTCCTTCCACGGTTCAAGTGTCAATATATGGATATTCGGAGGCAGCCTCTTTCTGAGTCCTTTCGTCTGCATGACGTACTGACTTTGCCACTGTCCAAAGTTCAAATCCGTCACTGGAGTGACAAGGACCCAGGGCTTGAGAGCCAGAGACAGGGCAAGGGACTTCTCCTTCGAGGCTGCAGCATCTGGATCATTCAAGTCGCTCCCAACGAGATAATGTACTCCCCTGGCGACCAATCCTTTTCCAAATGCCTGTTCATTCAGGGCCTCACCAACCCCAAACGCATCGTCATTCAACAATCTTCTGTGCACCATAAGCTCCAGCTCTCCATCCTTCATGCTGCTTCCTCCCTGCGCCCGGTCATTCAAAACACTCATCCTCAAGCCCTTTGCAGCATCCTTTAAGGAGATCTTTGCTGTCACCGGATAGTAGTTTCCAGCAACCGGTTCACTCAGATTGAGCGTCCAAGTTGGTCTGAAGTCTCTGATCCTCTTCAACATCTCCCGTCCATTGCTGTCAGTAAAGAACTCTCCCTCTGACTCTAAATTACTCGCGAACTTGTTCACAATCTCCTTTCCGATAGAATCCTCCACAGCAATGGGCCCTACCACCCAGTCGAACTCGATTTTGTCTTCGCCATTGTAAATCCTGACAACTTGGCTGACGTAGCTGTTGAGGATCAGATGCAACTCCTCGACAAGAGGTCCTTTGTAGAACTTATGGGAGCCAGAGTAGCTGAAGCTATAAATGATTGAGCTGTTTGGACGAAAGATGTACGCCCCAGATGCTCTATTCTTGAACTCTGAGTTGTTGCCTTTGGTGCCTTGGTAGTACTGGAAGGACTGGACGACCCGCAGGTCGGCTTTCTTCCAGTGCACGTGGACATCGCCAGAGATTGGATCAACGGAGATGTCATAGAGATCGCCACCGATCGAGGAGACAGCTTCGGGACGACTGATGTCGTCGTTGTCTTCAACGCTGTCTTTCTCCGTGATGAAGAAGGATTGGTAGCCGAGGGGGGGAACCTCCAGTGCTCTGAACACTAATTCCCTGGTGGCTTGGCTGGTCCGTCCTGGGACCTGTGACACGGGGACGGGTACTGGAAGCAACTGCGTCAGAATTTCCGTTCCAATGTAATCTTTGACGATGTAGCCGTTACCCTTTACGGGAATCCTCACGTAGGTTGACACTGGGTGACTTCTGGGATTGTACAAAGTGACAGTGAAGGTTTTCGAGTCTTCGATCGGTGGACAAGAGCTTACGTTCAGTAGAAGACAAGAGTTGAAGTCCTGCACTGCTGATGGCTTCTCTCTGGTGGAGAGTTTACCAATCGCTGCTGACACCAGCTTTTCACCTCGGACTATTGCCTCTGTTAGCAGACGTGCGTAATCCTCGGCGACATGTTGCTTCTCGGTGCCCGTAACCGCGTCGTGATGCTGCATTACACCCATTACTTCGCGAAAGCGCTCGAGGTCTTTGCTGTCGCCAGCATTTGTCAGGACTGCCAGCTGTTTGACGATCTGAAGGAAGTTGTTGCCGAGACGCTCAAAATATTTTAAAGTGGGACGCGAAGTGAAGTAACCAGTCCAGAAGGCGTGGGGATCGCTACTGTAGGGGAAGAGGTCGTCGGATTTTGTGGGAAAGGTCTTTTGAGCTTCGTTAACAGCCTTCAGGTAGCAAGAAGGCGTGGAGTAGAATACCTTTACCTCGTCGCCGTAGATTTCGTTCGTGTATCTGTAATTATGGTGGAAATTTTTACTTGGGAAGACGCGATAGGAATTTCTTTTTTCAATCACAGGGAAAAGATCATGGGGTCAACGTTGCATTATCGAGACTCTGTAGAAGGCACTTGAACTAATTGTAAAGATTCAAAAAATAGATTACCTGATCAACTTATCCAAATTAGTAAACCACATGTGAGCATCTTGGTAATGAAAGTCTTCTCCCATAGTGAGAATGACATTATTTGTGGCATAAGCTTTCGCTTGAACCTGACAGAAAGCTAAGAACAGAGCCACCTGTTGATGATAATTTCAATTTTGTGGTCATTATCATTAAATCATGAGAAATTGAGAAAAAAAAATTGCTATCACTGGTATCTCTTGAATCTTTGTAATTTGTTCAAAAGGCGAATGATAATAATTGCTTTGCTGTTTTCGTACCTTATCAGTCTATCCAAATTTTTGAAATACTGTTCAGCCAGCTGATACGTAAAATCACCGCCCATTGTCAGTATAACGTTATTTGATTTGTAATGCTTGCCTTGGTCCAGTACATAATCGTAAAAGACTTGGAGCTGATGAAAACAAATTTAATATCAATTCCATTGATTGTCAGGTGTAGAAGAGAAATTAATGTTATTACTTTCACACATAGTTAAGTGACATTTATCTGCATCCCATGAACAAATTACAAATTCAAAGCACATCCAAATTATATTCAATAGCTTTCATTATTAGCGATTAAAAATTCACGAAACGTACCTTTGATTTAATATTGTAATCCGGACTCTCTGGATCATCGATCAATGGCTGATCTTGACAGAGGATATCGAAGCAAAATCCAGGGGGTGGACTGTAAGCGTTGAAGAGGGCAACTGAAAAAAGCTCTGCATTCTTCCCTAAAAGGAAATATTAACTAATGAAAAAGAAGAGAGCTTTATTAAGAATGTCATTGGATGAGTGCGAAACATGAATACCCAGTTCGATAAATAGCTCATAATACCTAGACTAGAACTTGCTTTCCAAATATATTCGGCAGATTTATCCAACATTCGTTTCGCCTTGTCTTGCCAATCGAGACGTCCGAAGAACATCCCATCAAATCCAAATTGAGCGAATAGTGAGGCTTGCTCTCGTGAGTGCCCGAATGGATCTATCTGCCAGCCAATTTTAGGCCGAGCGCATTGACCAAATGTATCGTTCAATCGTCTGTAAAGAGTTCGTCATGGAAAATTGGAACAATGGCTTTGTATCTTCTGCTGGATGACAGGACCAATTGATCTTTGAGTTCCCAAATGCGAAATTTTCTTGGTCAAGAAATCATTAAATTACCTGAATCCCCAAGTGGATTGATCAATAATGGAGTGATAATGAGTTGTGGCTTCGTCATTCATACTCCAGGCTCCTCCAATGATCTCCAATCTCCCTTCGTTGATGAAGGTCTTCACCTCATCGCGGATTTTGTCATTCTGCCGTAGCCACCACTTCCACAGGAATGCGGTCTCCACGTAGATGAATCTGAGAAATTAGCTCATAATTGCATAAAATAGTCGATGACTTATGATTTAATGGGAGTTGATTGGCCGCTGGCATTTACCTCCTCTCAGGGTCCTTTCTCAGCGCGTCCACTACTGTATCCAGGATATACTCGACGCCTGCCTTTTGAATGTCATTTCGGCCTTGATTAATTGCCAAAAAGATATTAATGAGTAGTCAGGTCAAAGGAACTAACTAATAACGATATTAATCAATTAAATCAACGATCAAGGTCAGATGAGCTGGCAAATATTGACATTCTAAATCTCGTGAAGTAGTCCTCCGTCGAAAAGTATTCCAATCGAAGCGGTTTAATTCGACAATCGATTTGCCTTCACTAAATATCTTAACATCGAAAGAAGATACTCAACATTTGCCATCATCTTTAATGTAGAAAAAATCGACAGACAAAATGAGAGGGAAAATTTTTCGGCCTGCTTCCCATTCGCAGATAATGAATTAGATTTCAAAGTGTTTTTCACCTCCAAAGAAATATTGATCGACAGTCTTCAACCATCCAACATCGTCGTGCGTGTGTGCTACCAAGTGAACATTAAGTTTTTTTGGATCAGCCTTTGGACATCCCTGGAATCAGTCAAAATCATCGAATGTAGGAGAAATCAGAGGAATTCTGTGATAAAGAACAATCCACGGAAAATCAAATCACTTCATAACCACAGGTTCGTCCAGTCTCGACATTCCTCTTGAATACTCCAGCCTGGACAATCACCAAGAAACCGGAGATCGCGAGGAAGGCGCACGGTATGCGTCCGAACATGACCGTCTGGTATTTACTGAACGCACGACGATACTACCTAATGAGATAATGGAACCCGTCCTCTTATACTTGTACAGATTATCGTCCGGGGTATACAGTGTGAGTGTATTGGTAACGCCGGGCAATGATCACGTATTGCCTGGCTTGACCCTCTCTCGCGCAATGTAAAGGCCTCATGTAAACAGAAGGACGGGCGATAAGTATTGGAAGAACTGGGAGGAGAATGATAACATTTTTCTGATAATGTTTAAATAGAATTTCATGTCAAGTTGGTAAAATCATAATATTTGTAAGTATCCGGATAAATTGCAGACTATTTTTAACGAGTACTTTGGGAAGAGAGATCTTATCAAAAAAAAAAGCCACTCCACGTGAAGTCATTGTACAATTGATAAAATTAATTTTTTTATTTTATATTTGTCATCATAATCAAACCACAATTTATTTCCGCTTTTTGGCCTCTTCGGCTGCCTTTTTCTCTTCTAATTTTTTCTTCCGGGCTTCCATTTTCTTTCTCCTCTTTGCCGCCATTTTCTTCCGCTTCTTCAGAGCCTTCCAGAGGCCACGATACGGCCCCAATTGTCGCCTCACCATGTGCCCCCTCCACAGGGCCTGAATGACAGCGGCTGCGCCGTGAATAGCGTCCCAGTACGCCTTCTCCTCGGCCATTTTCCTCCTCCTCGTGACGCATTCATCAATGAACTCCTGTCGCTCTCTCGATAATTTCTCATTCATCTCCAGTTGTCGCTCAGCCTCCTCGATATCCTGCTTCTTGTACTCGATCTCCTCGTCAAGCTGATCAATCTCGTCGTTATATCGAGTCATCCACTCCCCGTAATTCGCCTCCATTTTGTCGATCTCCTGCTGCAGGTATGCCCTGATCTCCTCGGAGACGACTTCCTCCACTCCCTCCTGTCTATCATAATCACTCAGCTGATCCTGAAACTTCTGCTCCTCCATCTCCAGCCGCAAACGCTGGCCCTCCACTCGTGCACTCTCCCATCTTCTGACGTAATCCAATTTGGATTTACTCAGAAAAATGGCGTCGTCTATGTCAGCAGCTGATTCGTGGACGCCACTGATCCATTTTTTAACCTCAATTTCATTGTCAACTCTCTCGGACTGGATGAGAGCGATCAGTTGATCCACTTGTTCCGTCCAGATCTCGTGGCTAACTTCTAAATTATGCTCGTCCTCTGCGGTTTTTGCGATTCTTTCGATCTCCAACTCCAGGCGGTCGTACCGCCTGTGGTACCGCAACTCTTCCAACATCTCCGCTAAGATGTTGAAGATATATGTTCTGTGAACGGCAGAAATTGTGGGGGATTCAATTCTTCTTGTGGTATTTATGAAAATAATTTCTTCTCTGCAGGTGAAATATCAAACAAATAATAATTATAATTATACCGATCTCTCTGCAGCTTCTCGGCAATAGTTGGTGTCAGCGGAGGCAGACCTAAATATTCTCTGAGACTGTACTCAGGCTCTTCAGGTACATCATAAATCTCATCTAGATCCCCGCCCTCTTCGCTCCACTCCTCGTCAACTTCTGCGGGGATTCTGTACCTGATCAATTCCAATTGATTCAGAACCCTCTCGATGATATCTCCGTACGCGTCAGCTTCTTCAGGGCTCAGGTCCAGCCTCCTTGGAATCTCCAGGATCAAGCTTCTCACAGGAATGTTATCCGATAATTTTAATCTACTGCTGGATTTTCTGGACAATTCCACACTCGGTACATTGGAGTGACGATTTTTCTCCCCTTTTACACTCGTTTTTTTAACGAGCTTGAAAAATACGGAAGACACTCGGGACAGTTCACTACGAGAGGCGAAAATTGTTTTTCTGCGCGCCTCGATCTCCTTGAGAGTCTCCTCGTCGTATTGTCCAACATCTGCCAGTCGCTGTTTTGACAGTTTTATCGAGGGCTTCGTTACGATTGATGGAGATTCCTTTGGAAATACTTCGATCCTCACGGAGTCCGCTCGCAGAGAGCCACTTGTTTCATCACTTCTGTCAGGATTATCAGCTGAAGTTTCGCGAAATGCTATTGAAGATTTGCGGTTCTGGCCAATTGGCAGATCCGGCGGAATTACGAACATGACTTTTCCGCTCTCCAGCGTTCGCCGGAGCGCTTTATCCTCTTCCTTTATAGTTTGAACGTAAAAAATATATTGGACGTAAATTATCATTTGCTGAATCTAATGGGCTACTCACATTTTTTAGTGGCTCCATTGATCCTCAGCATTTGTTCAGGGTCAAATCCGCCCAGTACATGATTGCGGCGATTGCTAGGAATACGGGGATAGATATTTTTGATTTTATTTGATCCCAGGACATCGTTGGAATTTTTTTTGGTTATTTTGGGACGAAACAAACGAAATTTTCAACGGTTTATGGAGGACTAGCGACGGGCTTTCGGCAAAGAGGTCTCCGCGATATTAAAAATTTTTAATAAAATTTTAGTAGAAAAATTTAGAAAGTTTTATTGATAATGCCGTTTAATTTTCACATGTAAAAATTGTCAACTCGGAAACATTCTCGTAAATACGTTTATTAATTTATTTAATTAATTGAAAGTGAGAGTAAATTGGAACGCTCTTGTCATTGGAAACAATTGCAATTCTATTGAATTTTGCATGAGGCTTGAAAATTCTGATTTTATTATTAACTATCCACTTTCTGGTATTAAAAATAAATTTGATGCTCTAGATAGCATCATCGATTAGCCTATCTTTTCAACACATAAATTCACGCGGCGAGGGGGTACAGAGCACATGTTCCGGCCTAGTATTGTCGAGAAACTGAATTCATTCCCATTACAATTTCCTCAACTGTGAAAATTTCGCAGAATTTACTCGACCAACTAAAATTTTATTGCACCGATAAAAGGCAAGATGGCCAGTAACATAGGAAAATTTCATTCATAGGTACAAAATCACGGGCAACTTTCCTTTTTTAAAAGACTTTCAAATGGATTACAGTGAAAACAATTGTATTTCATTGTGGGAAATACAAAGAAAAAAAAAATAGGGCGCAGTGAAAATTCTGAAGCTATGAAAATTATCGAATGTTTTGTACTCCAATTACAGAAGGAAAAAAAGAATTGATTCGAGTAATTCCAGGCGTCAAATTTTTTTTCAACTTTGCAAAAGAACAAACAAATATCAATTAATTTATTCCTCTTTTGATTAATCTTGCAAGCGCAATTACTCCGGTTTACCTTGTAAATTAAAACTCCAGTTTTGAAAATGATAATTCATTTTATTCAGTATTCTCACAATACAATCTCATTCCAATAATTCAGTTATTGTCTAGATTCCCTGCATCATTACAAATACTCATATGCGAACAAAAAATTACAAGTCATTGATCGAGTCGTCCAGCACTCCACATTAAAAAAAAAAACAAATTAAATACATTTTTTTGTAAATTACATTTCACTTCTTTTTAATACTTGAACAGCAGTGAAATTACTTCGGGGAGTATGAGGGTAATGAGATGTCTACAATAATAATGTGCGATTATTTAAATCTCTCGAGTTTCGGTGGAACATTGTTGAGTATGGCATCCGGTCTTTCTTAATTATCGACTAAAAATACAATTTTATTTGAATCTCAGAATTACTTGAACAGACATTTCAGTGCATATTTATAATTATCTATATTACAATAGACTCTCGAGTTCATGAACTATCTCTATTCTCTTTGACCAATTTAGTACTATTAGTTTATTATCGAGTGCAGTTAGCTCGGCTTTCTACAGCAATAAAAGTCTTCGAAAAATTAAACCAAAAGTAGAGCGCATTATCATCTGTTTAAAGATCATTAACTTCTTCGTCACTTTAAACATTTTATTGACTCGATTGAAATTCTATCCTAAGTCATCTAATTC
>JAPYZM010000803.1:0-13594 GCA_030522845.1 Psyttalia concolor
CAGCTTTGCCAAAAAATTTCGTTGCCATTCTTTGTTTTTCCATAAAATAAGAAATCAAAAGAATTTTTACTAAAACAAATTCTATAAAATTTTAGCAATTTCACTTGCAGAATTTTCAATAGAATTTTGATAAATGAGTAGACAAAAATAGAATATCAATGGGAATTCTAAAATTTCCCGACTGTAACGCTAGTTTTTTTTTAATTCCCTCCATTGGCAATATTTTCACACGTAATACTTGGACAGGAAAAATACGAATGAATTTACATGAAGTAACTCATGTACTCGTGTGGCATGACACCCCGTCGTGGATAGAACGTGTGTGTCGTCGAGTAATACAGTAAATTGGTGATCGAGCTCATGTAAATGTCAGCAAATCTGAAGAGTCGTCGTGAGAAGTATGTCGGATTGTGATAAGTTCTGAATACAGAGCCAAACTGTTGATTAAATACCCGTTTTATCTCATTCCTTATCTGATCGCGTTCATTCATCCATTCATCGAGTTGCTCCTGGACCTCGGGCCCGTCATAATCCTGATGATCCTCAATCAGGGCTGTCAGCATTTGTAGCCAATTAGCGTTCTCCTTGAAGGATGGCTCATTCAAATTTTCAATCTCGTGCTGCAAATCAATGAGTTGGATTTTTTAATGTCTCATTTATTTTCCTTTTATTTTTCTACTTTTACCGCAGCACTTTATTGCAAAGATATTATTTATTTATTCTCTTTGCTTATCGGTAGATTGATCCAGTGACCCAAATAATTGCGCCGCGCCCTTGCATATATTTCGATTGTGGATCAGTCGAGATTGCGCACTCACTTTCACCCGGGTCTCTCACGACAGGCGTAGAGAAGTGAGGGATACTATTTAGAGGTCGTTGTGGATTTTTAGAATTTTTTTCCACTTTGGGAATTGCGATCTTTGGACGATCTAAGACCTCTAACAGCCGAATAATATTGAATTCAATAAAATACTCACTGTCAATTCTTTGATTATCGCTCCTGTTCTCCAACCGTGCTCCAGTGTCACGTCAGCCAAGTCACTGTAAGGATGATCCCCGAAGTAAAGCACCTGATGGCCCCTCCAGCCAGTCATGTCTTGCAGCTGTTTAACAGTTCCCTGGAGAATGGAAGGAGAAAAATTATCATCAAGAAATCTTGACAACGAAAAAAATCAATCTAAAAAAAACGTGAATGAAGGCGTATGAATGGACTTACTTCGAGATATATGACACCTTTTTCTAACTTCGTAACGCGATCCCACAAAAGTGTCTGTTGTGTCTGGTCGTATATCCTCAGAGGCCTCGTTTCCTCAGTGAAGAACCTCGGCTTTCTCGCTTGTACTATCACAACGTCGAAATAATTCCTCCAGTCATCGCCGACAAGAAACTTCATGCCTTTATCGCTGCAGTTAAAGGAGACGTTAAAGTACAGGGTAAAGGAGGTATGAGTAAATAATTTTGCTGTGATACCATCGTCATTGCTATTTTTTTTTTTTTTACTGTCTTACTCATATACTGCGAACGACGGTTGAGGAGATACTGATCGCTATAAAATACCTACACAAAGTGGAACGGACTGTTTGTTACAAGAAACATTTTCTTTTTTGCGGCGACGAGACGATCGAAGAATTTTCTCAGATCTTTGTTTGCCTCCAAATATTCGGCGACGTTGGCTGACACCAGTTGGTGCATTATTGGGTGACAGGCTTGGACTGAATTCTAGGAGAAAATCATTTGAAGAGTAATTTGACGATTTTATTTACCTCCTTCTGACGTTTTGATAACAATTTCTCAAATAGGATTACATGAAATTTTCAATTTTTTCATTTCTTTTTGACTGATCATTTTGGTCATTTGTCCAGATGAAAATCGTTGCTATTTTATAAATATTTATCAAGTTCTGTCATGCAGAAAAGAATAAATTGAAAATTACAGGCATTGAAATTGTATTATCAAGATTTATGCTAGGAAAATACATGCCTTAACGTCCCGGAAAAGAATCTCGGGATGATAATCAATGCCATTACGAATGAAGTATTCTGTAACGTTGCAGAGTAATCCCATCTCCGGTACTGAGAACAGATCGGCCAGCTGTACCATTTTCTGTCGATGTGGTCCATCCTGGAGTGATTTTTATTGATCGAATTGAAGATCGAGGGAGGAGTGATTTTGAGATGAGATTGGAAATAATTTTACAATTGTTTTTACTCACCCTCTGTTCTACACAACATGCCGAGTGAATTATCGCGGTGCATGCGGGCGAAAGAAATATTTTAAAGTGTTAGTAACAGTAGCAACAATTGCGTTTATCAAAGATATTTTTAATTAGTGCACAAACCATTTGAGAATGTTAATTTATAAGACTTCAGAAAATTATCTTCGTGGGAATTGAGGGTTGCGATATTTTCGGGGGACTTCGGCTCTAAATTTTATTGAAGTGGTGCGGTAATTTATTGAGGCCCCAGTAATAATTAAACAATTGAACAATGAGAAAAAAAAATTAATTTGGCAAGGTGCCATTGGACAAAAAAATTCCTGAAATTCGAGTATTAATTTTTAATTTTTTTGTCAGATGAAAATTCGATTGGCAAATTAATATATTTTTTTCTCAGTGACTAACAAGTTTGTAACTCACGTGAGAGTGTTTATGCTGTGACTCGACATAGGCAATAGGTATTATCCGGTTTTTGTATATTCTGAGAACCTCGTCATCCGGAACCGGATGTAGTCCACGATAGACAGTGCCAAGTTGGATCTGTAGAAAACTATCGAGCTTCAACAACAGGCCTTTTTCAATGTCGTAATGGAGACCGCGAACGGCAAAGTCCTCTCGGTACTCCAGCTGAGCAATTTCATCTGGATACTGAATTAAACGCATGAATCAGCGGTTGAAAGGGGTCAAATGAATGCCAAATGATGAGAAAGTGTGACCTTTCGTGATGCATTTTGGTATTGTAGCGTTTACCTTGTATTTTTTTATAAGCTCCTCACGACCGAGATTATAGAGGAGATAGTCCAGGGATGGCTTGTAGCAGGCAAGTGTGTAGTCGTAATCGAATCCGTAAACCTGTACCTCTTTCAGGTCCAATTCGTTGCAGGCGAATACGCCCTTTGGATTCACGTCCTGGGGCAATTTTTTCGCTGCAATTCGAGGCTCTCATTACTTCGTATCTCATTATCTAGTGAATTCGATAGATTTTTTCGCCATTAAAATTTTCTGTACAACTCCCGGCAATCTTTCTACCAATTCTCTTATTTATTTTTCATTCTGTGGGATGGAATAGTTTCGGTAATTTTCTTCAACATTTATAAGCTTCATAAAAAATCAACAAGTGCTTTCCCTACAAATGTAAAACGGGAAAAAAAAAATCCAACGAATCCGGCTCGCCCTTCATTAAGAATTCCTAGCCCAGACAAATCGCTCCAATTTCATAAGAATGCCTTTCACTTCAGGACCCAGCGAGAACAAAAAAAAATATATTATATCCTACAGTCTAGTTCAAACTCAACTTTCTCCGACTGGAATTTCTTTTTGTCTCTGGAAATCCTCCATAGTGTAACAATGAAATAATCTCTCCTTAGACTGCCGGAGGAAAATTGAAATTTCATGGACAGTTGATCAGTAATTGCCGGACGCGTGACTTCAAGTTCGATTCAGTAAGAAAATATTCTGACTGAGTAATTCTGAATTTTTAAATAATTCCTCAATTTTCATTACACTTTCTTTACTCCCCGGTAATTGTAATTGCTCGCGCGAGTGATCTCAAGACGTCGACCCCGATGACACCTCGTCCCGTGATCTTTCCGCGATATAGCCGAGCCCAAGTCTCTTTTATCAGTCCCGTATGATCTGACGTTTCGATTGAAAAAAAAAAAAAGTCAGACTAGTTTTCGCTATGAGCCTCGTAATGGAGTGATTTTCACCGTTCTAGATTTTTCAAACTCCACTCCCCTCCATCACTCATCACATGTGTAAATATTAAGAGCCTTTTCCTTCTCACGTGCTGTATCCACACAACGAGATATCGATAGTGTCTTGAAACTGATACGTCGGCGAGATAACGGCGGACAAGCCTCCCGGCGTTGAAACGTAGCAATTTATTCATTTATGATGACATCAGTCAAGACCTAGTCGCGTTTTTTTTTGCATTCGCTAATTTTTTTTTCAATTTCCCATTAATCTGTCTATTTTTCAACAGAAAATCTCATTTATTTCCCCCATAATTGAATCGACAATTATTCGCGACTGGAAAAATTGAAAATTTGAGAGGATAAAAGTCTTATTGTCGAGGCCACACTTCATTGACACTTGCCAATTCCCTCAATTGATTCAAATTCCGGTGAACACGTGAGGTATCGTACGATAAAGTCCCATTGGCGGGCCTGCTCATGCGTAGGGCCAATGGGAGCTGGCGGTGCGCATGCGCGTTCATTCAAATGATTTCCCGCATGTGCAGGGAGAGCAGCTGCTCTCAGTATCGTACGGATTTAAATGTTCGCCTCTCCCATTCACCCAAACAATAATCAAAGTATCTCAAAGTCAATAAAAAAAATGAATTTTAACAGATGTTCGTTAGTTTTATGATGCTACATCACTGATAGTATAATCAAATATGGCGTCGTCCCTGAGAACAATGTGCGCATGGGTATCTACTTACACTGGCATTTTTCCTTCATTCTCTCGTAATGCAGTTGCATTTTATCACGTGTAATTTTACGTCCAGTGACATGAACAGATGATATGTATTTTCTCGTGAATTCTGATGTGACATTTTTCATACTCCTCAGGAGGATATTTTTAATTCCACTTGTACTCAGTATTTTCACTGTCGAGGGCACGAGGGATGGACGCATGACGAGCTCATGCAAACAACAACTGAACTTTTCAATTGATTTTGGGGGGGGGGAGGGGGACAGGTGGAGAAAACTATTGTTAGACTGTGATAATTTTGACGTGTCAATACGTGTGCCAGTGCCTGGGTCACACTGGCCGACTAGACGAAACCCAGAGGATGGCTATCCTCTTCGGCGGGAGGGAGAGGATTCCGAGTCGGTTGAAAATGACGCGCGAGAGCGATCGCGTGTCTCGGGGGTAAAGATGGAAACGCGGGGCAACGGATTACTCCTCACATGCGCGATAGTGAGGACGGGGATTTTGGTTGACGGGATGATTTGGTAATCGATAGGAGGGGAATTAATTTGCAGTCGGGTGATGACTGCTCGTTGGGTTCAAATGGGACGACCAGCATTTTTAAAAAATTCTAATTGTCCACCTGGGGGATGAGGACTCGAATTGGCTGGCGGAGGGGATGGAAAATTCGGGCATTGGGCTAACGTCTATTACTGCGGGTTTGTGACGTCAGCAGGGAGTCCTCTGGGCTTGGAATGTAAATTTAAATCGTGGTTTTTTTTTTTTATGGACAGGAACTTGAAATAAAAATTTAGGGACAAGTCGTGTGGGGTCATTGAAAAGTCTGGGGGCTTTGATAGACAATTTTTAACGGTTACTGAATTACTGAATTGAAGACGTCTTATTGAGGTCATAAACTTGATTTTTTTAACAACCTCCGAGTCTCCGCTAGCGACTTTTTGGAGAGTTGATTTTTATAATGTATTCGAGCGATGAAATCATTAATTTAATTTATGATACATTGGAATGGTCATTAGTTTCGGGGTAATAGCGGGAATTTGTAGTGACATGACGCGGTGATAAGATACGATAATTTATAACAGTGAAACAATGAACAATGACAGTTCAATAAAATTTAATTGGTTCTGTAATTTATTTGACCATTTTTCACAATTTCATATATGATAACAATTCGCTAACAATTCGATTCATTCAGAGTATTCTCCATCTCTCTCTCTCTCTCTCTCTCTCTCCTTTCTCCTGGGGAATAAAAATATTTGAGGCATGAGTTGGCGAAAGAAAAAGGCAAAGTGTCCCGAGAGAACCGGATTTCACGGTAAATCGATGGATTTTCTGTCATTTGGGGTTTATAATTCGGAGGTGAAATATATCGGCAAAACAATTCAACGATTTTGGCCTTAAATTTGGGCGAACGACGCGAAGTGGGCGCATGCTGGGTTACTTCTGACTCATGACACTAATGATACTGATATGTTGAGAATTGGGAGATTGAAAAGCAGGCCAAGGGGCCCCTGGTACACTTATTTTCCGATCAATCGATCCAGTGAATGGGTGAATCTTGTTTAAACCGGGGGATTATTTTCTGGGCTTCTAATTGGGAGTTTTTGGGTGATGATTAGTGAATGCTGAGGTCTTTCCAGCATTCTTGGGAGTTGTTTGGGCCCCTAAAGCGTTATTTAGAATTAAATTAACTTGAATTTTCAAGCTGACAGCCCGTGAAAGCCTCTTACAATATAAATAATTTTTTTAAAGGTCGCTTAATAATTTTTAAACTATCAAAAACGTCATGGATTGTTTTAATTACTTTTGGAACAATGGGAAATTTTTCGCAAAATTGATGAATTATTTCGACAAAATAATGCGTATTTAAAGGTCCAATTAAATTTAAAAAAAAAAACGAATTAAGTTTATGACGTACTTCGACGCGCTCTTCAATAATTCCTTCTCTTAACGATTCTTAACAATAACCTTCGCCTTTAAGACCCCAAAATATTTGAAAAATACATGTAATTTGGCAGGAGTGAATCGGGCTCGGCCGAAATATTCGGCGCAAAAAATTACAGTTGTTGTCGGGAGAAAACCCGACACTTTAAATTCAATTCATTGGAGGATTCCACGCAGTCGTAATCATCATTTTTTATTACCCCCATAATCTCGAAAATAATTCGATATTCAATAAGAAAATTCAATAGAAAAAAAAATACAATCAATAATTCGAAGCCCTCAAGATTCACAAACAATTAGTTGAAATGTTTAAATGAAAAATGTCAAGCCCATGAATTTTGGAATTAAAAAAAAAATCCTGCGGTTATCTATTCACTAGCGAAAAATCACGGGAATTATCCGCTGTATGTACTTTCATCCGCAATTCCTGTTTATGAAACATGGAATCTTGGAGCGAACCCGACCGCGACCACTCGGAGATGATTAAGTCACAAATATTCCGCGGAAGCCGTAGGATTTTCCGGTTTACGTAATTAATATTTTATTTAAAAAACAATTATCAATGATAAACTCAATGCACTATTTAAATACAATACGACGTCACGTCTTGAAAAATAATGGTAAAAAAAAAATCAATTACTTAAATTTTATCACTAATCTCATTAACAACGAGCAAAAAAATATTGTTACATAAAAATTTTGTTACGACAACAAACAATTAAATTTTTATATAACATGTATGCAAGACTTTTGCATTTATTGTTATTATTCTTTCTTGAGAGGTAGAAATAGCAGTCTGAAATTTCATTTAGCGCATTAATTATGAATTCCCGTGAAAATAAAAAATATAATAAAGAGCCATTGTAAGTGCATACCATGTGACATGCTGTAACCAGTGAGTGTAGCCGATTGGCTCCTCCTAACAGGTGCTCGTTAAGGTGGTGTAGCATGATCACCGGCGATATAATGATTAATGGGCAAACTCAAGCGATCGAACAACTCCAGTGTCTCTGTGCACACACGATAACTAACCGGCTCTCATTCCCTCTCTACACCTCGCGGTGTATGCGTATGTACTTGTTTCCTTCTTTCTCCATTGAGGAGACGTCATACGGAGACGATCACCGCGTGGCAGGTGACCCCGTTGCCTTAATCTAGCCCTCCTCTTCCTGCGGGTGTCAACTCGATCCCGATCGGTGAAGAATCGACGATAAAAAATTTTTTAAATTCAACAATTGCGCATTTTTACCTGTCGCCGGATTCATCTGCCGAAATTCCTCGATTTAAAAAAAGGCGAAGTATCTTCTAAATAAATACAGGAATTAATAAATAATAATATTCGTAAATTAATATTATACTGGTGGTAAATAATAATCGATTGCGAATGATCTAGGAAAAATTCACTAGTAGAAAAAAAACAAAGGGAAGTGGTTAAAGTGACTTCTGCGGTTCCTAGTTAAGTTTCCGGATTAAAATTTGTAAAATCATCATCAGACATTTGCCAGACTCTATGTATCCTCAATAGTCACCGTAATGAATGACTTTGGCATAAAAACACGAGTGATAAGCACTTTTTTTGCTTATAGAAGTGGATACGAAAGGCTGAAGTTGATTGAGCCTCTGCCTCGATGAGAATTACTGGGTCGAGAGATGTTGGCGTCGGGTGATTCTGCAATTCAATCTGGCAATTGAGGAGAGAAATGAGGGAACAATCAATGCATGCGTCGATTTAATTTAGGGGAAAATACGGGGGGGGGGCGGGGGGGGGGGGACGGAAGTCGGAGAGGTATATCGCTCGTGTGAAAATTTCAAAGTCGAGGGACAATGAGGAAAATTCTCCTTTTGGGGCTGGAGAGACTTTCCCGGGGGACTCATGTCCTCAGTGCAGTGGCATTTGCGCATAGTGACCCACAAAGCATTCACCGGAATTTAAATTCATTGTGACTCAATTGAATTTCCTTCATTTTTAACTATCAAAAAATTAAGCTTGTGGATTATATTTTTAAAAACTAGTTTAAAAAATACATTAGGACTTTTTATTAAATTTCTTTAGCGATTGAAAAATTAAACCGCCAATTTTAAAGCACTCGGGAATAATTTTTACCTCAAAAAGACAATTCGCGAGGCAAATCTTTCGGCAAATGGTTATCAAAATTTTTTTCTGGAGGGTTTTAATTTATTAGAAGTCTCAAAGTCCGCGGATCTTCCGCGAACGCGGGAATTAAGGGAATTGAAGGGAAATTTAGAGGACCTAGTGCCCTGTACCTCGAGTCTACACTTCCACCGGCAGATAAACGAACAGAAGGGGAGAGAATGAAGAAGTGGAAATGTAAAACTGAAGAACGCCAACTGCTAGAGGCAGTGTTCCGTTGACCTACTCTACGATTATCACTCACTATAGTTAGTAGGCGTGTTGCGTATAGAGTCTGTATCAACTGATGTGCGGAGGGGGGGGGGGTGGCCCCTTCATCGTGTCACTGGCTTCCCATTCTCGCTAGTGAGTACATAATGCACTTGAACATTGTGAACTGCAGTGAACATCCGAGGTTTATTGCCGGGGATATAGTGTTCGGCGACTGGGAATGGGCAATAAACGTAAATCAATGCAGTCGAGGAGTGTGCAAATTCTTTATTATCAAATTTTTATTACAACTGAGGCTTCCTTAAACGGCTCAAGCCGAAATATACTCGAGGAGACCGTTATTATTTTTTTTTCATGGGAAAGAGAATTTTCGGGGTATTAATTACAATAAAATCGCTACTTCAAGACTTTTTTAACTTGACAGTTAATCAGTTCGTGCGTTTATCCGAATTATTTAAAACCGTTTACTATTTTTTTATAAATTATTTGTGACTGATAAAGTTTTGATTTTTTTTTGAGCGAGACGTTTGCTTATATTTTTCTTTTTAATCGGGGGGAAAAATGACAATTAAAGATTGAATTTAGATTTTAGGGAGCGCTTCATTACGAGCCATTCAGATGGGATCCATTAATTTTATTGAGACTATTTATCCTAGTGGAATATACTGAATGCGAGAAAGAGAATGTTTGAAGAGTAATGCACTAATGCCGCATTCTAGGGCAGGCAATGAGAAATTCACCTCTGCTCGGTATTATTTTTACATTTTTCATACGATCAGAAATACTCAGCCTTGACCCAGTGCTTGAATCACTGTACAAAAGCAACAGGTGTGGCCACGTGCACACCGAGCACTCGAGGGTAATGTAATGAAACGGTGAGAAATGGGAAATGATGGGTGACGGTCTACCAGCGAGCGAGGAGAATCAATAGACTCTATCACAAAATCTATTTTAGATCTCATTTTCAGTTGTCAAAAAAAAAAAATAAATTGTGATAAAAAATATTGCGATCTTTGCCGGCAATTTTTAATTCCTGGCTGTCGACGAGCTGGTCACCCTTCCTCCGTCGGGTGATAGAGAAAGCGATGATGTAATCATGATCCTCTTCCGTATTTTTTTTTTTTTACATTTGAATGCGCACGCCCTCTCCATAATTTTATCTTCACATTATCGCGTTTTTAACTTCAATTCGGGAGCTCTAAAAATTGTCCCCGCAAGTAAACTATTTTTTTTTTCTGTAAAGATGGTCAATGAATATTCAATGTCGTAAAAATTGGCTGGGTTTTCCTGGGATAATTTTTCGTGCGTGGAAATGAGGGGCTCCGACACAATTCTCTGGTAAAAATAAAAACCGGAAGTGAGTGGTCATCCTCACCCCAGATTCTCCGCGAATTAGAAATTCCTCATATTTTTTTCATCCTCTGAATAACTCAAGCAATGTGTGTGTACTCTTCACAGAAGACAGTAGAGGGGACACGGTAAATTTCACTGGGTTTCCGTGGTTTACTGCCCCAAGACTATTCCCATAATCTCCTTTTTGTTACCGGGTTTTTATTTTTAAAAAATTATTTACAATATTTACATACTTTAAAAGTCTTCATAGAGTAAAAATCACTACTAAATTGGTAAATTATTTTGTTCTTAATCCACAATAAATTCCGATGATACAATTAATTTATTTGGCCACTGTTGATATTCAAAATTTCATTGTCTTCTTTTTAAATAAAAAAAAATGAAACGGAGATTATCGCGAGCCTTCCGCTCACGGGACTTACGACCCAATTGGCTCCTTCAGATTATACTCCCACGAGTTAGAAAATCCTTTTTACCGCCAAGTGACACAATATTTTTTATCACGAGACCCGCGAGCCCAGTCACGAAATTCCGATTCTCGGATCTATCGGGTATTTCTTTTTTCAGTTTGTCTGGTTGTAAAAAAAAAATTTGTAAAATCCAGAAACAAAAGAATATTTGCAGGGAGAAATATATAAAAAAAAAAGGAATGTAGTTTTTTCCCATAGTCTCGTATCCCGCCTTCACTGATGGCTGTACAAATGCCTGTTGGCGCGAGGTGAAAGTTTCCGAGTCAGAGAAGTGAAGTAGGCCACGACTTTGACCGCTCGCAAGGTCCATACAACACACGGCTACCACGAGATGATGGTGATGATGATAATGATAATCAGGGGAACCTAAAAAAATGAGGGAGAGAGAGAGAGGGAACGGCGGGAATTAAACAACGGGCGAAGGGAGGGGGGAAAGTGATTGTCTTGTTCATGTGAACGTCTTGGTAAATACCGTGCGTGTACTTTATACGGTTTTGGTGCTAAATCCAATGCGAAACTCCTCTTTCATTCTGTCGTTGAGTTCCGTTAAGACAGAGTTAATTGAGTTCGCCTTCGATGCGTAAAGAAAATAAAAAAACATATCAAAAGAAAAAACACGGACGATCGTTTAAAGTAAGATCGTACGTGATCGATATTCTGGTTGGAATTCTGTTGGGATGAGTTGAGTGATAATTATCGGGAGCGCTATTGACCCCTGAGTAACGAGGCCCTTGATTGATATTTTTAGGGATGTCACAAATGACAGCCGTCAATTCTATTCCGACTATTCAATAATTTTTTCTATATTTTATTAATTGAAAAATATTTTATTATAGTGTATTTTAATTCATTAATTATTTTCGATTTTCTAAGAAAATTCCTCAGGCTCGGTTGTCAATGGAAAAATTCTTGAATTGTCATTGAAATGGAGAAAATATATCTGAATGATTCGACATATTTTTATGTGTGTCAGATGTAGGTGAGAATGTGGAATAATTTGTCTTGTTCTAATGGATTGACGTCCATAGCTGCATATTAGATGAGAGATTATTTCGGTGGAGAGGGATCGTCTACGGAGGACTATTTCCCCTCCTCATCTTCAACCTCACGCACTCGAGTCGTTCGGCAACGGAAGAGAACGCCGATGATGCATAGAATATCTTGAATCACGGGGTCAGTGGCACATCCGGTAGTCCCTTAATAATCCACGATTTGTTCTGGTCATTCTCTACGCACTTCCAACTAATTTAATTATCCGAGCGCCCATTCTCAATTTTACTCCGATTTTTTTGACCCCAATTGAATTTTTTCATGCTCCTTGAAAGTCACAAAATTATTTAACAATCCATAATAATTACTAAGGAACAATAATTAATGGCAGCAAATTATTTTAACCACTTTGACGTTACAAAAGCGTCGATGGTGCGCGCGCACTACCCCGAGTAGATGTGACGGCGGGCGACCGAAAAAATACGACAGATTTACAAAAAAAAAAATCGTTACGCGAATTCTCGCTTCGCGTCATTTCCGTGCGATCGAGAGATGAATCTCGTGGAAAATATAATGAATAAAAAAATAAAAGGAGGAAAAAAATGCAAAGGCACACGAGTGGACCCCGGACTCATTACTCGCGACGTGCAACGCGAAGTATTTGGAACGTTCCATTGGCCGAGTCTCTGAGATATACACGTACGTACGCGTACATCAGCGCAAGCCGTAAAATCATGAGCGTGTGGGGGGGGGGAGAGCCACTCGGTTGATGTCCGATAATTTGCGGTGTATGTAATGTGGTCGAAAAGCCGTGCGATGGAAGCGAAATATGGAGTTGTTTATCGGGGAATTTCGTTCGGTGTACGCGAGGTCCATTCCACGACAATTCAATTCATAGAATTTACAAGGGAATTTTCCTGAATGTTCTTCTCTTCTTGTTGCAAAAACTCGAATTGTTTTGACAATTACAATTTTTTTTCTGTTGAAATTTTTTGGAAGTCGCGAATTATATTTTTTTTTTAGAATAAACCAATTTTTTTGCGAGTCCTCTCGATCAAATTTTGACTCGACATTTGATATTTCATTGTTCCCAGTGGACCTTATTTCCGTACATCGTATAAATATCCAAGTACATGTCTTGTACTTTCTAAGATGTAAACCGATGGTGGGCTTTTCACCAGTTGGAATTCGATCTGCGAATGTTTGAAGGATTACACGGGCCCTCTCCTGTCTCGTGTCTCGCTTTCGCTCGACGCATCCGGAATAACACGATCTGACCACCGGCACTTATCGTATTTACTATTCAGTGAGTAATAGTTCGATAACTTATTCACATTGTAAACAGGATGTACCGAGAATTTCGCGTTATTTTGCTGAATTATTACGGGGCAGTTGTCGTTTGTCATTGATCTCCTATTCTGGCGGGGGTATTTAATGCTTATAGAAAGTTCTGACCCGATCGAGTGGGCTCGATAACATTCTGGAGATATTTTCATCAATCTTGGAGCATTGGACAGGACGGTATTGCAAGTATTCCATGATTATGGGAATAGGCAGGAATTATCAGTTTTTTATTTGAATATAAAAATTGGAAAATTTAGTTTGGGTTTTTGGGCCCTTTTGGCGTCTTGGAAATACCCTATATTGATGAGAAATGAGCTCAGCTTTCGAATAGAACAAACCGCGAGGCGATAAGATCAATAGTTTTTGAGATATCGTTAAAAGAGTGCCAATTTTGGTGAAAATCGGAAAAATGGAAAGGGGGGGGCCTTTGATTTTTGGGCATTTCGGCCGTTTCGGCCAAACAGCCGTCTGGCTGGCCAG
>JAPYZM010000804.1:0-32830 GCA_030522845.1 Psyttalia concolor
GGTTTTTTGCTCGCGTGGTTGGCCACCTCGCCTTCGGCTCGGTTTGCCAAACACCACGCGAGCAAAAAACCCCATAACGCCCATCCGGCAATATACTATGTCTGCAGGTCTTGCAAAAATAATATTATTGTGAGATTATTATCATTTGTCAGACTCTTGAATTTCCAGTCCCATTCAGGGAATTTTTACGGTCTGCCGACAAATGACTATTTGAGAGAAAGGATACACTCGGAGGATTCCTGATCCGAGTCTAATTTCCAATGGAGAAAATGCGGCGCTGATAGCGCGACCAACGGAGTGGTCAGAAAAAGACCCCTTATTGTATCGGTTTATCATTTCTGCAATACACATGATTCATAAGATTGATGTGAGAGGAAAGTTGCCAGGTGGCTCACCTGAAAAATCCCAGAGTATCAACAATTTTTCAGGAACTGCCACGCATCGCCTCGCGCGTCTCCTTCCGCCGCAATGTGAGAAACCGAAAAAAAATCTCTTTCTCTTTCGCTCTCGCTTTAACTATATATTGAAGAAAAATAACAATATAATACATGAGTCTTACAATTTAGATTTCTCTAACCTCGGTTTCTCCGTATCATTAATGAATAATGAACGAAATTGAAAAAGCAACAGAATGAAATCAATGATTAAAATGAAAACCACTAAGAAAAATGAACCAACCACCTGCCTATCCGTCGCGCGATCGAAGCTACACCGCTACGTGACTTAAGGATTATCTAGTCATTTAGTTTGTATCAATGTACTTCCGCGAATAACTCTGCACAGGGGGTGCCTTACCGCGAATATTAAAAAAAAAAAGATTAATACAATTCGGTACTTATAAATCCAACGTACCTCTAACTTAGATGATGAAAAATGAGAAAAAAAAAAACGAAAATTGCATAAACAAAAAAAAACATTAAATGAAAACCATTAATCCGCTTTTGGACGGGGGTAATCGAAGCTAAAATGATTAACGAACAAAGGATGAACTTAAAAATGAACAAATGCATAAAAAATGAAATTATGAATACTTACGGCGTGTTTACTATAAATAGTACCTATATTCAATGAAGCATCGTAATCACCGCCGGATCGCCGTTAAATTACGCTTAGGATAATAAATCCACACATTGTACAAGTCCATGCGCCACGGCGACGAATAATAGGTATGATTGGTGATTTTAAGTGTTAATCATTTATGATTAGATTGTGTCGAGTATCTCTAGTGTGAAGTAAAAACAAATTGACAAGAAGAAAACAAAACTTACTGAAAATATAAGGATTTAAAACAATGACAAAACAAGTATACAATAATTTAAAGGAAACACATGACACACGTGTACATGCGAACTATTGTGTATGAGGTAATGCGAATGGGGGTGCAAAGAAGTTACATGTTATTTAATAGCTACGCGTGAATAATTACACATTTAATGGCGGGAGAAAAAGGAAGAAGCATAGAAAAAAAAAATAAGGTACCTTAACATAACAGCAGTTCAGCATGGAATTGAGAGACGACACATGGAAGAAAAAGTATCGCTAGAAGTTGGGGGAGAGACTTGATGGTACTGGTTACCTGTGGGCAAATGTAAACTAAAGGAAAAGAGAAAATATATAGAATAAAATAATAACCATGTGCAAAGCGCGCGGCTGCGGGGAGGGTGCGAGGAGGAAGTAGCTAAAAATATTATCTCCCACTCGGGATAAATGATTATTATGATATTTAAATCTCAGAGGAAGAGGAGTGATAACTGTAACATGCTGAGGGCTTTCGAAAATAGCCAGATCGTTATTTATGAAATTAATTTGTTTTTATAAAAAAAAAAATGGGTAATGAGAGAACAGAATAATATTAAAATCTCATGTGTCATTACGAGTTTTAGTAAAAACGTCGCGTCCGCGTTGCGCCTCGCAATCTTGTTATGCGACTTAGGTCGACTTAGTTTTTTTTTTTTTTCGAAAGGATCTTGGAAATAAAGAGAAAATTTAAACTGAATTAAAAAATCCTAAAATAAATAATTACTGAGGTAAGATGAAACTTAGAGGTTTTAACTTTTAACGATGGCCATTTTACATAGAGGAATTTCATTATGAGGGCTCTCGCAAAGAGGAAAAATAGATGCAGGGATTACTTTAGATGGCATAAATCGCATCAAAGAGAATTGTTTGTAATAAAAAAAAAATGACTCAAAATATTCAATTCACTGAGCGTTTCTATATCCCTCTCATGCTTCTGAGGGAGTACCTACTTAAACTGCCGGGATGATGTGCATGCGGTTAATTAAAGTGCGTAATGTAGGTAATGAGCATGGCAAAAAAAAATTAAAGGAATGTAATGAAATAAATCATGGGTCTATCTTTCGCGTCAAGCGTTGTAAAAATAGTTTTGTTTTCAAGGAAAGAAATAATAATAATAATAATAATAATAACAATAAATATAAAACTTTTTTGGATGTAAATGATTACAATTGAATGATTTGCTGTATTATTGAATTGACAATGCTAGATACGCCTTGTTAATTAACCCACGTTGGACTTTTTCATTGAAGGATTTAAGAAAATATAATTATATATACGTATATATCCATAAATATATGAATATATACGTATACATATTATGCTAAATCAACGAATTGGAGCGATCGTTCAACACCGATCGGAAGATCGAGCTTCGTCCCTTTTCGCTAATTATAAATAATTATGAATATGCAATTTGGCCTGTTACATTTCAAGTTTGAAAACATGAAACAAAAGAATTAAATCATAATTTTAAAAAGTTGAAAAAATCCAAACGTCCCGTCTGTGACCTGGAGTCCAAACTCGGTGACATCGTTACAAAATAATGTCGTGTATAGTCAAATATTAAAAATGATGAAGAGAAAATTAATGAAAGAATCAGTGCGAGCGTCATCGTTATCGTGTTATTCACTGTTATTGTTATATTTCGTATATTTAAATTATTAATACTATTAATGACATTCATTCGTCGTTCATCGAAACCATTCGCTTCCTTTTTGTCTTAATCCGCCCACTCTCCCATCTCAATAATTAACGCACTCTGTCTTGTGAGATAAACGAAAACGATAAGAAGTGCGTTAAAAGTGCCCGTTGTATTAGCGAGTCTGCATGCCAATGTATTGTCGGTCGAACGAACGAAACTGTCAAATACAAAATAAACAAAAATTATCAATAAAAGTTCATTGACTTTGAAGATTTTGAGTGGGGAATTGAGGGATCCATTTAGTTTGCATAAGTCAATTTAATTGAATCCGCCCGAGATGTACGTCTGTACGGTTTCTCCATGTATAGTTATTGGATTTAATACTCTGTGCGCCAGTTTATTTTGATTTTTGTCATTTTAAAATAATTACACCTTCAGAATAAAAACGTTTGGATGATGATACAAGAGCAGACAAAAATTCGTAAATATCGATACAATTTGGTCGCATTAAGTTCCAATCCACGAATTGAACAAATCGATTAGATTAGAATAAGGAACGTGAGACTAGTGGAGGAGAGTGTTTCAATCGAAGAAAATCCATTTTGTTTTGTTGAGATAGCAAAAATTGAACAACAATCAAGATTTGAATAATAATAAAAATAAGAATGATGATATTAATAATAAAAAGTGGTTCCAATTATTTGAATAATTATTTCACGCTGTTCACCCGCTGATTTAAGCGTGTAACACTCATAAATAGCCGCTCCTATTATTATTAGCCTATTTCAGCCCTTAAATACCTGATACTAGTAAAATTATTAGTCGTAAGAGTGGAAATTATTCTGCAGTCACTATTAGCAATATTATTTGGCTATCTTCATAATTGGAGAGTACATGCAATTAATTTTCATCAGGAAGAAAAGAGGGAAAATAATAGCATTGAAATTCATTGAGGGAAATACTATCAACTATTTAATTCTTAATATTAGTACAATAAAATCAATTCTCGCAATTGATTATAATTCGACTGTCGATCCACAAAACATCTCGCACTGTATTGTTACATATTTCTTGCTATAGTCGGACGCGCAAAAATAACGATACTGGAAGTTCAAGTTCTAGCGCATATTGATGATACCCAATGTCATAATGAAAACTTCCAACAATTGATACAACAAATTTAATCTTAAAACTAAATTACTTTTTGATGTTTCGTAATTTTCTTTATTTCATGTTTTTCTTTCCTGATTGAATCTATTTTAATCGATAATGAGGTCATCCAGTTTTTATAGAATTGATGTAAGAAATGAAAAGTAAAGTCCCTCCATCCCTCCCTGATAAGATCATAATGTCACGCTTAGTTTGGACGTGTTTTGTAAAATTCGTTCGTTCGGTCGTTAATTATGTTTACGTTGACAGTGTCATTAAAAAGTACGATATCTGTATTCAATGAGAGAAAAGTTAGTGTCTGTTTTATCTGTCTTGCCGCGGTTGGGACCAAATGTCTGTTATAATTTAAGCTCCATAATTTCTGCCCTCATCCAACGAGTCAGTGCCCTGCCCATAATCCGATTTCATTCATCCATCTACGGGATGTATTCATGAGATTATATCCATCAAGAAAGAATTACTATAAAATTAAATTAAATTCAAAGAAAAAAAATAATAACTCACCGAAATCCCAACAACCTAATATCACTGATGCCTCCATCATCATCGAAATTCTAACAAAACATTGAAGAGCAAAAAGATAATTATATTTAAAAGAAACATTCTATTTTCACTGCATCCCTGGCAATGTAAACTTCATCCTTGTATATTTGAAACAAAGTACTACGTATCCATAAAGTAAACATTCTTTATACCACAGGCGCCCAGAATCCCGCGATTCTATCTCGCGATCCCGCTTCGCTCGGTTAAATCCCAGAATTCGGGCCCTGCGACATAAATTTCTATATGTAACATATACGTTCTGGATTTTCCTGCTTGTGGAATTGTAACACTCGCCTTTGGCTCGTACCACAACCTTCCCACGAACAAGAATATCCAAAACGCACGGGTTCCATAATATACTATATTCAATCCACCAGAGACGACCTGTGCTTAAACTTAATAAAATAAAACTTCTACTAATGATACGTTTGTCATGCATTAAATAGAATATTTGTGTACATAAAATCAAATGTGTTATGATAACATAAATTGCTAGATCGTTGGCAAAAACAATATTTTAAATGATATCAACAATAATTAAAGATTTAGCAGCGAAAACCTTGTACATATGAATTGTTCATTACTATTTACTCTACCGTCAACTCTAATATTTCCTAATTATAACTTTTGAAGCCACTGGACTTGAGACTTCTCGGGTTTTAAAATTATTTTTACAGGAGTATGTCTGTAAAATGTCGGTCTGTATGTCTGTCTGTTTATCAATTAACTTATCTTGGTTCCAAGAATTTCAATTTAACAGGAGGAATTCAACATTGTTATTAAATCTTAATGATTATAGTTATTGAGACGAATTTTTAGAGGCTTCCTGCAGCATCATTGGATGCTACAGACCCCATCGGCTATTCTCAGTTGAAATGACTAGAAGTAGACCTGCATCCATGAGTCTTCAACATTTTGTAAAATGTACGTTTTCTGTAAATTAAAACAAATTACTGACGCTCTCGCCTAACTATTAGGTTCAAATTTAACAATAATAGATAAGTTTTTGAATAATTAATGATAGCGGAGGTGGAAAGCGGTGTGAAGAAGTCTACTATTCGATTTGCACTCTCCCGTATGCCGCCAATACTCTAAGTTGGATAAGCATGTGAAAATAAGTTAATAAAATTGACGTAGAGGAATGCAGCCTCATTGATTTGTCATTTTTTATTCGATCATTAGTGCCCTTGAAATAATCTAGGTTCACTGGAAGTCCAAGTAGGAACGAAGAAACTGAAGAAAAATAAATTCAATCGAGAAAAATAACACCATACGAAAAAAATAGCCATGCATATAGAAGCGTTAAATCCGTTATTCAGAGTAAAATGATATTTTTCTGTCGTTACTGTTATTAATTAATGTATTATAGCGATTTAAAATAATTAATCATTTAAATTAAAATATTCGTTTATGACAATTAACTATAGTACTAGTGAAATTTTTACTTTAAAAAGAAAGTTATGGTGAAATATATCGTGAAATATATTATTCCAGGCTGCACGAAAGTTCTTGGTACTCGCAAGTGATTGTTTTAATTTTCTTTCCAATCTCGGCTCAATTTTTGTTCGAGACCTATCATAAGTTAATATTGAATAAAACGACCGAGTGAATGTATCAATAAAAACAGTAGAATTTAGTTTTTTTAATTATCCCAAAATTTCATTCAAATGAAGAATTTTTTAATACACTGTGAAAGAACTTTTTATTGATCTTCATGCTGATATTATGAATAGGAACTGCTTGTAACAGCACAATATCCAACGCACGAAATTCAAATAGCATAGACTCGGTTATTTTTTATTCAATAGGGCTATGTAAAAAATAATTGGACAATGTAAAAAAAAATAACGTAATTCAGTCGGATAAACTCTTTTGCCTTGACGCTAAATAAAAACTGATCGGAACAGAAAAAATCGTCTCTATGGAAGAAGACTTATAATAATAATACACTGATTTTGGGTCTATCTCTTCAGAAAATTATTTTACCAAACAAAAAACTGTGGAATTAAAGCGTTAACATTTTCTAAAAATCTTTATGCAATTCCAAAGAAAAAAAATGTTTTCAAATTGTTATTTTTTTTTCCTGCAGGTTAATTTTTATGAAAAAGGAACTTATACTAGAGTAAATTCATGAACAGGATGGGCTTGAATTTTGGGGTCTTTAAATTCTGCTTGCTACTTAGTTCGTAAGGCCACGGTGCGCACGAATGTCCTGACAAAAAAAAAATTCTCTCATCCCAGAACCGAAAAAACTTCTCTAACTTATATAATTACACACTCGCCTTTGGCTCATCTTCGGCAGAAAAATTTTCTTCGGCCCAGGGACGAAATGTACTATGAGCTATTTTTCCTCGAGGTAGCGCCGCAAAACAGTATACTCGTCATTGAGTGTTCGCCTCCTCCTCAGCCATGACATTTAAAGGAAAGCAGAATGCAACTTAAATGCCAAATAGATCCTGCATTAAGGCATAACATAGCCCCTTCAATATTAATATCCCCAGAAGGAATAAATCGAGAATCTCATAAACTCCAACATGAAAACTATGCATGAAAAAATACACGGAAAGGTTATTGAAGAAATTTCATTGCAGAAAACTCCTTGCCTGCTCGTAAACCCTCAATTTTTTACGTTTGTAATGATAGGATTCAAATTTCCGTTTGTTACCATGGATCGAATCAATATGAATTGATTTATCTAAACCACAAGAATGGAAGTGACTTATGAAATACTGTCTGGAAGTTAGCAAACAATAAAGTTTAAATAAACTACGATAAAATTGCGTTATTGCGATAACGCCATGGGCTCAATCAATAGTTATCTAACATACAGTGAAAGACAAAATCAGTCTGAATGATCTTCAAAAGAGGAAACTACATGGCTAATTTTAGAAATGTACCAATGGTGTTGAGCGCAATAGACTATTACGAGCTCAGTTGCATGGTTTTATTACAGACATGAAAAAATTCAATGGAAATCCTAGTTCACTTGCATTCCAATAGAATTTTCTAGGGAATTTGCTACGATTTTCTATTAAATGTTTTCATTCATGCAAATCATTTGAATTTGGACTCCAAATCCGAAAAATTTCAGTTCATTACATTTAGAAAGAAAAAAAGTCAAGCAAAAGAAATAAACAAAAATAAATACATGATATTTACAAATGAGTATAGTGACTCGTATAATAATAATAACAAAAACTTACACGGAGAGAAATAATCAATAAGAATTGTTTACCTGTTCCGTAACTCCGGAAGGAAATATAATGATAGAAAATTTGACGGAACTGTCTCATAGTTTTTATCTAAAATGGCGGAATTGTTCCATAGAGATAAATTTTCAAATTCGCCTTATAATTGACAAGAACACAGTGTGTGTCGTAATTATGCCTGAAAATTTCTCCCCGCGTAGGCACGACCATCCCTGATCTACTATTGCATCTGTTCAAGATATTCAATATATTTCCTTACACATTGTTTTCCAAAATTTGTGAATCAAGAAAAAAGTTTTAAGTAACTATCGCAGTAGATGTCTACTGTGACTGTACTCCCTAATTGCTCTCCTGACGACTTTGCAAATGCATCAGGAGGATTGACACTCCTACGGAGATAAGCGAAAATATACCCATTGAAACAAATTCAGCGATAAATTTAATGAGCTGAATGATTCAACTGAATGAACTTCTAAAGCATTTGATGACACCCTGCGATACTCAGATCCCACGTAAAAGATTAAATTGAATTTTCATTGATAAAATGACGTAAATTAAAAACTTGGTGGAGTTAATGAGTAAAATGTTGCTTGTTGTTTAATAAAGAACTTGGCGTTCACTTGGGATTTTCCCAGGAAATTACATACTCAAATTTCTTCATGGTAACTATCTCGAATAGTCACTCAAGCCCAGAGTGAAATTGAACGAATCTTCTGAAATTTGAAAAGACAAAAAAATATTAAGCGGTATCACAAGTGATTGTTAACGAACCAAAAAATCATTAATACCATGTAATAATAATGCACAAACTCATTATTATTATCGTCTTATTGTATATACACGATTATCGAGTAGCCGTTCAATGAGAGAGAATGAAAAAATTAACAGCAACTACGTAACTTAATTAAAATGATTTTACAAACGTAAAATGTTTATGATAAAGACTACGTGAAGTCTTTTATGATGTAAGTTTCGCAGAATCTGCATATGTAGTTATATTTAAATAACGAGATGTTCACATCTCAAATATTTATACCTAACTGAAAAAAGCGTTTATCCCCCGAGTTATAGCTATTTCTTATCGCCAGTCACTCCTCTCCTATCTCTCTATCTTGTTCATACATCTAGAGTGATGAGATGAAAATAAGAATATCGAAATAAACACGAATCAAGCAATCCAGAATAACGAAATACTAAGCCACGGGAATTTTTCGAACTTCCCCCGAACCACTCTTACCTCTCAACGTCCTAGCTTTATCCAAACCGATGAAAAAAAAACATTAGATATGTAATATGTTGTATGATTATGTATATAAATATATGGAAGAAACAAGAACAACAACTTCAATTTACCAATAAAAATAAAATAAAACATTGATATTATTACAGTGACTATGATACGAGTAGAGAGAAATAAACAGTACCTGCACGAATTATATGAAATGGGCGGAATAAAAAATAGTAAAGGCTTACCACTATAGGTTAATAAAATAGTTATTATTTATGGATGAAGATCAAAACTGTTATCCAATTGATTCAAGAGAACGTCACGCATGGATGGAGTCACTTTACCAAATTCAAAGATTCTTAAAGGCATGAGAAATTTGTTTGTTGTTACCTCTTCGACCCAGAAGTTCAGCCGCAGAGTCTTCACGTCTCCGTTGAAGGACGTTTCATTGTTTTTTAAGTAAATAAATTTTTACATTAATGAGTGACAACCTAGATCTACTGATGCCCAAAAATGCGAAGCAATTCCTTTTGTTGATTTTTCCTACTTTGTTATCATTCATCTAAAATTTTTATAAAAAACAGTTCAGGAATGTGTGTGATCACAGAGAGAAGTAGAAAATAAATTACGTATCTTTTCAGTAACTCCAAAGTTAAATGTGGTGCTAGAACATTTTACGAAAGTGTCTCGTACTTTTTACTTTCCCCGAGGAGTAATTTTTATTTTATGAAAAAAAAAAGCACTCCAATTTTCATTGAATATTTTTCTCCGTAAAGCAACGAGTATTTTTCTTCCCTCATATTTCTGATATTCATGCATAATCAGGCTAAGTCCTATTGTATGTCTGTTCTCACGAATTCTTCTCCGAGCGAAATTAACAAGTCGAAATTTTATCAGAGTCACGCTGTAAGCAAGCATCGGGCTATCGTGTGTTAACAACTCAGAGATTACGACACAAGAAAAAAAGGAGGAGTAGTTGATCCGGTTTTTTTCTTCATTTCTCTCTTGTGATCAGTGTAATCAGTATAAGTGTCGAGCTGTTGGGAAGCAGTCATTCAACTTTCTTGGAGGAAGTATCTTTCTACATATGCGGGTGGTTGTGATCGGAGCCGGCAGCGCAGGTCTTGCTGCTCTTAGACATTGTGTAGAAGATCTGAAGAGATCGAAAGAAAATGCAAATCTAGGGAATGCGAAAGTTAGTGATGTCGTTTGTTATGAGAGAGGCGAAAAAATTGGAGGCACGTGGGTTTATACGGAGAAGATTGGAACCGATGAGTATGGACTGCCCATTCATTCCAGCATGTACGATAATCTAAGGTAATAATCTTGTCGAGTCATTACAATACTCTCCAACAATAGAAGAACATATTTTACTGCTCCTATTTATTTGTTAAATATTAAAAAAACCTAAATACTGCACAATTTTTATTAAAAAATCCTAGCAAAGTCGCGAAACAATTCTATTGGATTACTGTTAAACTCCCAATAAATTATTGGTCGTTATTTTTCTATTGACATGGTTAATAGATAATAACAACATCAATTGTATAAGATATCAATATTAATGTGATTTAATTGTTTATAGAATTGAGTCTATTGAGGCATTTTCTACAAAATTCATTCGACTGGAGTGAAAAAGAAGATTGGATGAAATAAACTTAGAAAATTCAAAACAAATTTATTTTATAGAAAATATGTCAATAGAATAAGTTATAAAAAATTTGAGTCCATTAACTTTTTCTACAAACCACTTTCTATTGAATATTTCAATTGAAACAGCAAAAAATAATAGAAATCCAATTGAATTCTACCACAAAATCACTACATTTTTCTGGAAAATGTTATCGCAATTGATTGGTAGAGGGTCCATAATATGGTGAGAATGGAGAATGTTTTTAATTATCTCTTTCTACTACTTCATTTCTCCCGATCTCTTTTCCCGTAGAACTAATTTACCCAAAGAAGTTATGGGATATCCTGACTTTCAATATGATCTGGATACTACGAAAAGTTACCTGACGCGCACAGAAATTCTGGATTTTTTAGAGCGATACTGCGATCGATTCTGCGTCCGTCCATATATAAATGTAAGTGTAATGTGTTACCTTAAGACGATCAAGAGCGATTAAGTGCATGGGTTCGATAAAATGAAGCATTTTCGTAGTTTCTTCATAATGTGGAGCTAGTGGAGCCCACTCCTAGGGAGGAGAACGAAAAGAAGTGGAAGGTACAGGTCAAGAATCTCAAAGATGGATTGACGAAAATAGAGTATTTCGATGCGGTTATGGTCTGCAATGGTCATTACTTCCAACCTCATATACCAATTATTGAGGGTCATCAAGAGTTCAAGGGACAACAGCTGCATAGCCATGACTACCGAGTTCCTGAGGTTTTTGAAGGTCAAACTGTCGTTGTTGTCGGTGCCGGACCATCAGGTACTGAGAATCATACACAAACCAATGGCGTCATGGTATTGTTCGGGAGACGACCCAATTTGTGATTATTCAATGATAGTATGCGCGAAGAATTTACCATTTGGTATCTTTTATGATAGTCTTAACTCTATCCCTAATGCTGACCTCCTTTAACGTCGTATCGCAATAGGATCACCTTATTCGTAAAAAATTATTCTTGGCTATCGTAGCAATGGTTTTTCCCTTGTATTTCTCGATATTTCCCTCATTTTCAAACTATTTTTACCGGCTTCAATCAGCCCCCCTCCCCCTCTTTGTCTCCCTCATTACAATCTCATTTTTTTTTAAATTGACTTAAAGTGCTTTACCGCTTTACTATGGACATCAGTTTTTGAAATGAAGAAATTAGGTAATGAAGAACTAAAGAGACATTCAAGTCCAGTTTTTTAGGAAATATACGGACAAGAATCCTCAATTTATTTGAACTTCAAATTGCAGATGAATATTCAGTGTCGAATTTCCGTTGTTTCAGAAATTTAATTAATTTGTAATATTATTAGGAATGGATTTGGCACTGGCGATTTCGACAAAAGCTCGAAAAGTTATTTTGAGCCATCACAATCGGAGTCCAATCATCACAATCTTCCCGGAAAACGTATATCAATTTCCCGATATTAAAAAACTATCCGAAAAAGAAGTTCTATTCACGAACAATACTCGAGAAGAAGCCGATGTTATTTTTTACTGTACGGGTAAGAGTAGAATACTTGTTTATAACTGAATGAAAAACATTTAATTCATTATCATTTTTTTTTATAATTCCAAATGATGATTAAAGGGTATGAGTACAGCTTTCCGTTCCTATCGCCGCGATGTGGGGTCAAGGTCGATGATAATATGGTGACACCCCTTTGGAAACATTTGTTATCAACAGAAAGCCCAACTTTAAGTCTTATCGGTCTACCGTTTTATGTCTGCGCTTTTAGTATGTTTGATTTACAAGTAAGTATTTTTAATAATAAAGCAGATACGAAACCATTGCATCGAAAGACCTCGTAAATTCCATCGAAAATTCTATTGGTGTGTTTATTGTGGCTTCTATTGAAAAAATCCTTAACTTTATGATATTTTTTTCTAACGGGACATTTTTTACACTGTACTAAGTATTAAAATAAATAACAATTGTTCGATACTCTTGGAAAATTTCTATTGGCCCATGAGATAAGATGATTGTACAACTCGCCTCGGACTCGTATTATCAACCACCTACAAACCAAGAGTCACTTTTTCTGATTCATCACGAAATGTATACTTTATCATTGATCCGAAAAGCTGTGAAAAAAAAATATTATTTTGCTAACTCACTAAGCTATTCTGCAGTTTTTCCATTCTTAATGCGTGAAGTGAATAATTAACGAGTAATTTTTGGTAATAATCTACTTCAAGGTGAGATTTGTGCTAAAGTATTGGAAGGGAGAAAAGGCTCTACCGAGTAAAGAAACAATGGTTGCTGAAGAGAATCTTGAATTCATAAAAAAGAAGCAACGTGGTCTCGAAAAACGTCATTTCCACATGATGGGGCCTGAACAAGGACGTTATTATGACGATTTAGCGAATACTGCTGGACTCACTCCTCTCCCTCCCGTTCTCACCAAACTCCACAATGAGAGCAGTATGCGATTCCTAGATGATCTCGTTCACTACCGAGAGGACAGATATAAAATATTGGATGACTTCAACTTTGTACAATTGTAGTCCACATTTATAACTAATCATTCGAAACAATAAATCGTAACAATTCTGAATATATACTACCTTGATTTCACGTCTGTTTGTATACAACGTATTATAAAGGATTAATGGATTCATACTTTGGAATAATTTCTCAGTGAAATTTACCTTCAGTTTGCGCTCGACCGTAGAGTTATATACATGAGAGCGATGAGCACGAAAATAATTATAGTGAGTGCAATCTCATATCAAAGGCAAAGTAAAAATTTTCTCATTATGTATTCTCAATTCTTTATTCCTATTCAAATTATTTTCCAGACTTTCTTCATCGTAGCAATAATTTTGATCTTGTCCAGCCGAACTAAGGCCGCATTATGTCAACAAACAATTGAGTATATTGATGGAAAATTGCGGAACAGTAAAGTGGAGATAGCAAAAACTTATCTCTACGATCCGGACTCACGTAAGGATACCTGTAATCATTATTAATGCACCAAATTTCGAATTATGTCGGTATTAAATGACTGAGGAAAAAATTACCATCGGTATAATTTTTTCCTAGAAACTATTTTTGCTTAAAAAAAAATCATCCCACATAAGTCTGTCCATAAGATGAATAATATATGATTAACAATAATTCAGGGTTTAAGTGCGTTTATGTTAAATCGCAGGCACGAAAAAAATTTAATCATCCTCTTCAATGGATGAACTAAATTATTATTGGGAGCGTACTGTCTTCGTACAGATCGACGAACACCTGCCATTTCAAATTTTCATGGCAATTTATGAAATAATATCACTTCGCACACATCATAATGAAAATGATGACAATCCTCTTCAGATTCTCCAACTGAATTTCCTGATACATTTGCCTTCATTTCAGTCGCAACCGTAAAATATGCCATAGAATGGAAGAGCCTATGGAAAAGGGATTTGGACTCGCAGGCTTTGACCATTCGGATTTCAGGTGAGATATTTGTTCTGATGGAGAGTGACCAAGCGCTGTCGATCAATATCAACTTGAATCGCCCTGAACTTTTCCCTCATACAATTGGACTCCACGAGATCTCAACCGTCCGCTACGGGACCCCAATGAAATTCGTAAAAAGCATAACCTGGAACGAAATAATTTACCTTCTAATATGTTACGACTCGGATTTCTGCAACATCTACACAAGTAGAAAAACTCTAGAATTTCAGCATGAGCAGAGGACACGGCATGAGATGGGCACGCCCACGGACGCTGAGTTCTTCATCGACAACAACCAATTATACCTGGTGATTGCTACTAATCTGAAAGCTTACCCTTCCCCTTCAACAATCTACCGTTGGACAGGAACCTACATGGACGTAATCGCAAAAGTGTCCCTGAGATCTGTCATTTCTATTGTCACTTTTAGCCATAAAAATTCGAGATTCCTCATCTTCAGCCAGAGCAATGAACAATTGGATATGGGATCTCAAATTTACAAACTAATCATCGATGAATCGAGTGGCCAGGGAAGTCTAGAGGCCACCCAGTTCCTTCCCTCAACTCATCCGATTGCAATGCGTCTCTACCCCCAAAATGGCTGCATCTTCCTTCTGGTGGTGAACAAAGCAGAACCAAGCCAGATTTTCTGGTGGGATGGTACAGAATTTCTTCCATGGATGCAAGTAGAGGACATCCAGGGAGAGAGTCATCTGACTTTTATACAACTGGGCAACGATATATTCTGGTTCATAGCTCAAGGGACTTTTCTAAGCGTATACAAAGCCACTAGCCTGCATTATATACCATTATATATACGACAGTTTTCGGATGTCATTAGGATCGTTGATATCGGCATTTGGAATGATGGTGATGCCATTTCAGTTGTTGTAATATCCGAAACGGTATCCAATCGCTATAGGGTCGAGCCACTGCAATTCGTGATGAATAAAATTAAAAAAGAAGAGGCTCAAACGACCATTCAGGATAAATCGGATACCACTGGCGTTTGTTTGACGAGACTGGAGGAGAAATTAAAAGAGAGAATGAAAAATGTTGAGGAGAGCAGAGGCACGTGGGAGCATCTTCATTCAGCTACTGAGAACGTTATTATCAATTCACTTGAAGCAGATGTTATACTCAGGTCATTCCAAGGCTCTACAAGTATTCAAGACTTAGATATTGTGAGCAATATGAACGAAAAGATAATCCCTCCCACAGAATTAATGATTTTGATGGAAGATCTAGAATTAAAAATCGGGGAATCGTTGAATAAATCACAATATCTAATGACAATTCATGAAAACATGGAGACATTAGTGCTTCCATCTCTAGATATCCTTAATGAGGCAAATTTTACGGATTTAGATACACCTACATTGGTAACTAAATTGATAAATAATGAGGATCCCGACAGAAACTTTTTCAATGCAATTTCTGCAACAAGAGATCAACAATATCGTGATATTGTGCAAGAAAATAACGTGACCATTAATAATCTAGAAGTGGAATCCTTGTGTGGAATTCCCAGCAATGCCTGGCTTTTGAGGAATGAATCGAAGAAGATACCATTGAAGCCTCTTTCTGGACTGTCGGGTCTGAAGATCCAAATTCAAATTATCAATGATACGGTCTTTATGACATCTGACATCCTCCTACCAAAATTTGAAACTGTATTTTTGAATTCAGTGAATATCACAAGCTTTCTGAATAATTTGTTCATTCCTGGAAAAAATCAAATCATTAACGGGGACGTGCTTTTTGAGAACTTGTTTGTAGATAATTTGATAGTTGAAAAATTGGATGGTGTCCCAGTAGAAAATCTATTGACTATTACTACAGATCAAGATGTGAATAATTCTTTGTACACAGATTCCCTCGACATTCAACATCTTTATGTCAATAAAATTAACGGGATTAGTCCCGCAGAGGCTGCCAAAACCTCAGATGAAAATTTCATTAACGGCAAAGTTATAGTGAATAATTTAAAAATTACAGATGAGTTAATTATCGATGACAGGTGCAATTTATTTAAAACGGCTGAGCACGTGCAAGTGTACGAGAATGTGACGATAATTGGAAGCGTTACAGTGGGACGATTGCAGCTGGAGAGTCATGCGAAAATTCAACTTGAGGCTTTGACCATTCATGGAAATGATATGGATCATTTGGTAGAAATATCCTGGACCAAATCGACTAATCAAACACTCAATGCCCCGATTATCACGTTTGAGAATGGTCTAACTATTCATGAATTAAATGTAGAGTACTTGAATGGCCTGACGGAGGGTGAATATCTCTATACAGCAGTTGAAAATATACCACCGGAGTTTGGGCACATCTACTTCGAAGAATTCGTTGTGAACGGTACGGTCCACCATGAGAACTACACAGGCGATTTCATCGAAATCACTGATGACGCTTTGGTATTCAATGAGAAGGTTTTCTTCAAGCAGTTGAATGCTTCAAATATACTCACCACAAGGTACAATGGAATTCCTATTAACACAATAATGAACGACAGTAGAGATCCAACTGACCCTATACAAGCTGCTCTTCCAGATGACTTCGAATTTCAGAGAGTCATTGTCAATGATAATTTGCTGGCCACTGATCTGTACTTCGAAACCCTGAACGACCGAAATGTTTCTAATTTTCTCTTCGTCGATCAAAATCATAAAGTAGAAAATGTGACGACAAGCCGGCTGAGAGTGGTTGAGTTTCGTTCATCATCTCCAAGTGCAAAAGTTTCAAGAGCTGCAAGTGCATTCGTCGACTCTGCACAGGTCAATGTCATTATCCAAGGACAATTGATTGTCGAAGATACTTTACTCGTAGAGAAATACATAAACGAGCAGAGTATAGAAGATTATCTCGATAAATTATCTAAATTAGATATTCAAGTTTCCTATCCCCATTTGATTTTAGACGAAATGAATGTTTTAGAAGAGGCAGAGATTCCTTTTCTACACAGCGTCGACTTTGATAAATTTGTGGAGAATATTTTATCGAAATCTAAAAATCAAACGCTAATTGGAACCAAGACTTTTCATCGAGTCACTGCCAACAATATTGACGCTGGTGTTGTCAATGATCATAGAATTGAAGAAATGTATTTTGTTAATGATTCTTTAGTATTCGAGGGTGACGTTACATTTACAAATTTCTCTGCCGATGTTGATGCATTCACGATAAATACCATTGATACTAAATGGTTCCAGCAGGACATGGCCTACGTATTGTCCAAGAATATCACTCATATGACTCTGACGGGAACTGCCACATGGGAAAGTTCTGGACCCCCAAGTATTCTTTCAGATATAATTGAAAATTCAGTCAGAACTGATAATGATGAAGTTATCGTAACTTCTGTCGATTTATCAGCGGTTGAAGACGTCGTAATTTCCTCCCTCTACACGAAAGATTCGCTTCTCTCCGCGGTTGAGGGCACTATCAACGATGCTGTACTTGATGGTAACAATTCTGTAATTAAATTCAGTGGAATGAAGACATTTTCAAACAGTTTAGAAGTGAAAGAGCTTATAGTGAATATTCTGGAGATGAATCAATTGGAGATGACTACAATCAGCGATCTCAATGCCACAATAGTTAGAAAATTCGAGAGCATGAAAATAATTGATGGAACTTGTACATTCAGCAATGAAATAGGTATAATTCATTTGGAGACTCCTCATCTCGGTCCAGGAATGCCAAATATTTCGTCTTTCTTCATCCTATCTGAAGGTACAGATAATTATTTTCCAAACGGCCACTTCACCGACTTAGTAATCAAAGGAGCGGTACAAGTTCTTTCTCTAGATGGAATTAACATCGAGCGATTTTTGAAGGATCGAGTAACGCTAGCTGGGAATCACGCGATTCCATCAAACGTTCGCTTCAACGGTCACATTAGTGTACTGGGCAATGTTGAAGTGGTGACGAAAGTCAATGGTGTTAATCTCAGTGATATTGTCCTGAAGGATTCAGCAGAGCCACAGCTAATCGGCGGTAATAAAATATTCTACGAGGATTTAGTCGTTGAAATGGACCTTATAGCTCCATTTTTCAATGGAGTGAATATCTCCGATGCTTTTAATAGCGGAATCCTGAATGATGAGTCTGCACTCATCACGGGAAACATCATCATCGAGGGGAATATCGAGTTATTGAACGATACAATTGTTTACGGCAGAATTAACGGACTCCAGCTGGATTCACTCATTGACAATTTTGATTATGCTACCGATCAGTATTTGAACATGACTGAGGGGAACATCACAGCAATAGATGTCTTAATTAATAACTCAACCAATATCATCACTGGAGGACATGCTTTACCGCTGTTCCATTATTTCGAATTTCAAGAGCAGATCGAAACACCCTACATCGACAGTATCAGCAGAGTCATTCCAGTAGTAATTGCTAATTCAACAAGACTCAATATTTATGCATCACAATCGGGAGAACATTGTCCAAGATTGCCTGAAGGCTGTCCGTGCAGGACTCAATATATCATTGAATTATCAGAGAGTGGATTTGAATTGAGAAAAGAGGATGATCCGTGGGTCGTCTTCAATTTCCCGGAGACTAATAAAATATTTACGATTAGCATCGCCACCAACGCAATCTCCAGTGGTTCAACATGTAGGTCAGCCCACGAGCTCGATGAGTTCACTGCAATTAATTGGTTCGCGAGAAATAACTCGAATGTTTTTGGCAATTTTACACATTATGATGATAAAATTCCTGGCTACTTGAGCGATGCCCAGGTCTTTGTGCATGGTGAGGCTGCGTATATTGTTCTGGTCATGTTTTATGATGTCGAGAGAGATACCCATGAAGTCGACTCGCTGATCTACAAGCTGGACTTGCAGAGAAATCAGTTGAGTCTGGAGTTGAGAATTCCTACGGTCGCTGCAACTAGTGTTCAAGTATTTAAGATCGCGGAGAAAGGTTCTTATATTTTAATCGCTGCTGAACAGTCGAAAAATCAAGAGGACATGTCAAAATCATTTCTCTATAGGATTAAACCGGGACAAAATGAGTTTGAGTTACTCAGGAGTTTTTACTCTGGGGGAACGAGAAGAGTTAAGAGTCTTAACCACCGACGTGAACATTTTGTTCTCGTGGATGATATCCAGACAAACGCTGTTCATATTTACAATTATAAAGAGAGTTTCGATAATTTTTATCTTTATCAGAGTCTCTATTTCAATTGTCGAATTCGGGATATTCAGGTTTATTACTCTGGAGAATTCCAATGGAGTGATGCTCATGTTCTTATCATTACTGAGGACAGCAGGTTCTTCTTGTATCAATATATGATGGTTGGAAAATTCGAGAAGAGGATGAGTAAATTGTTGCATGGAATCCTTGCTATTACGCCTTTTCATTTGCCAGGGGCCTCGTACCTTCTGATGACCGCAAAGGATAATAGTACAATTTATAGGTGTATTACTCAGGGATCCGATTAATTTTGCGCCTATTTTTCTGTTATTGGAAACCTGCGCGAACAGAAAAATCTCATAGGAAAACTTAATATTTATTTTTGAGAGCTTTGCTGAACATTCTCCAAGAGATATTTAATTTAATGGGACAACGCAATAGATCTATGACCTATATGAAATTTTTGATACCTAAGAATTTACATTGAAATTTCCGAGAAGAAGATAAGTCTTAGAGAGTCGATTTCAGAAAAAGGAGGAATGAAAAAGGAACGGCGATTGTATATAATTGAGATAATTAGAGCTCAAAAAAAATATTGTGTATATTTATATTTTTGTGTTTTGTATACTATACTCGTTATGCATGTTTTCTCCGAATGAAATCAAATTATTATTTCATTAAAATTAGAATAGAAATGAATTATAATTAATGAGACTATAATTCGACCCTGAAGAGAAAATAAACCGAATTCCAGGCATTCCCGAAAAATTCATGATTTATGGAAAAAATATAATAATAAGATGACAAGAAAGTTTTCAATTCATTCTGTCACAATTCAATTTCAATAAAATTTCTTGAAAAAAAAAACCAACTATATGGACTTTTCATTTGCATTTTACTTTTGCCGCATGAAATTTGAGCTTTTGGCTTTTCGTTCAAATCAACCGCGAAAGAAATGAACGTGACGATCGTGCGCGAAATTCGCCGAGACACAAAACCCACGTATGTACATAGATTACTCTGCTGCATTGTACTCTTACCGGTGCAGTTTCATAAAAAAATTGTTACAACCATTTTACCTTCCTTCGGTTAACAATAAACATTTGCGTGCATATTTCAACACTCCTTCAAGGCGCAGTACATTTTCCTCCTTGATAAATAGCCGAGTGCTCAAGTTCCTGTCAGAAGAGATTTGGCTTGTCTTTAGTACATCAATAACCAAGGTAAATAATTTTACTTTGTCATTTTCGCTTTTGAATTAAATAGACAAATACGTCTTACAAAAAAAAGAGGAAGTGATGTTGAATCCAGCTTTCCATATTCCCTTTGAGAAGAGCAATATTGTTCAAACATTTTTAGGTTATAAAAGTCATTTGAGGTATGATGGTAGAGGAATTTATAAAAATTTCATAAATCTCCAGGACTATGGCAGTAAAAGGTCTAGTGGCGAGTATAATTCGTTTTTTGACGAAGCAATTGGAAGAGGGAGATATAACAGCTGATTCTCGTGAGAGTCTCGAAGTGGCGATACAATGTTTAGAGAGTGCTTACAACGTGCAGGCATCCGATGCACCAGCCAATTTTGATCTATTGAGCTCTTGTGAAGCATTTATGGAGAGCTGTACCGTCCTACCATCTCGTGAAGCAACTGCTGCCGAAAAAAATGAAGCTGAGAAATTAAAGAATCAGGGTAACGCACTGATGAAAGAGGAGAAAATCCATGATGCCATCATACTTTATACCAAGTAAGTTTCCAAGGATAATGATAAATTATAAATTAAGAAAATAAGTAAAAAATAATTAGAAATGCAAGTAATTATTCAGATGTTTCAAGTTAAACATTCATTTCAAAATTGACTGATCATATTGGCACACTTCTGTAATACATTCTGAAATAATGATTCTTCTCCCCGGTTAATAATATAAAGAAATCTCAAGATGTAATTGCACGAACTATCTTCATTGTACAATCTATCCATGGAAATTAAAATTTTACTAATCCCTCACAATTCATTATGATTAACTCAGAGCGATTGAACTTGACGGCCGCAACGCAGTCTACTACGGGAACCGTGCAGCAGCATACAGCAAAATTGGAAATCACCAACGTGCTATAAAAGACTGCGAGACTGCGCTTACAGTCGATCCCACTTACAGTAAGGCCTACGGACGTCTTGGCCTGGCATATTCCAGTTTAGAGAAGCACAAGGAGGCAAAGGCGAGTTACCAGAAGGCACTCGAAATGGAGCCAGACAATGAGAGCTACAAAAATAATCTCCAGCTGGCTGAGGAGAAATTGGCGCAACAGGGAGTCAGCAATATGGGACTCGGTGCAAGTAATCCAGGTTTTCCAATGGATCTAAGCAGTATGCTATCAAATCCGGCACTGATGAACATGGCCAGACAGATGCTGTCAAATCCGGGCATGCAGAATATGCTTGGAGATCTTATGAGCGGGAATATTGAGCAAGGAGGAAGAATGGAGGCTCTAATTGAAGCGTAGTTATTCTTTTGTTCTAATTAAACAACGGAAATTATCTATTGAAATTATAAGAATTGAAAATTATTTTGAAAAACTCGGGAATTTTTTCAACTGTTTTTCTAATTTAATTTCTCTGAGCTCTCAATTTTCCAGAATAAAACATTTTTACGATTTATTGAAAAAAATGTGGCATTCCGACGGAATGTAAAAATTCCGTCTTTTTTTATTTCTGGTAAATTTCAAATGTGATCAGAGTAAAATGTTTTTTAAACCGTATAATTCAATATTCATGAATATACGTGCTAACCTAACTTTGTGGTGGTTGTTACGTTACTATTAATTTTCTCTGTGACTATCAAATTCATTCTTTGGGCTTTTCAGAGGACAGCAATTGGCCCAGCAGATGCAGACTGCCAATCCAGAACTGATCGAATCCCTCAGGAGGCAAATGGGCGGTGGACCCAATGATCCTGACCCTCCTCAACAGAATTAAACTGCCAAGAAATTGACAATTGACTCTGTTATCGGCAATTTATCGTAATTTATCAACTGTCCCGTGATAATCATCCGCGTGACCTTCCTGTCTGATATAACATTCTATTTTCCAGTTTTTTTTTCTCCAACACATCGAATTGTAATGGTATTATTATATCCTGTTTTACATCATCTGATTTCTGTTGCTTCGAAATTGCCATGTATTCGAACATTGTTATAATAAATATACGGCATGTCAATGCGTAATGAACTTTCGTTGCCTTGTGTATTATTTAAAAATGTCAAAAATCGAGTGTAGAATTACAGATCGCAGGGAAACTATGGTGAGCGAAAAAGGCGCTTTTTTGAGGTCACTATCAACCTTTATTTGTTGAGGAGCGCAGTAATTTTTTTCACAGCGGAATGACAAGTTCATTTTTGTAAGCTTCCAAATGGATTCATAGTAATTAAAAACATTTCAATTTTGGCAACCATGCCGACATTTGAACATGACAACCACCACATTTTTATCAATCATTTTTGTCAATTAAAAACAAGCTTATTGAATATAGAAAATAATTGTGACAGCTTTTAAATTTTTTCAGATTGTAGATCTAAATAAAAATTCACTCTGTGCGCAATTAAAACCTAAGCGCCAGTTTTTGAGGAAAAGAGGATTTGTTTTTTAATTATTTTTTGAAAACATCTAAAAATTAGTGGACCAATTGTGATTTAATTTCTTGCAAAATATTCAACAAGGTAGAAAATACAATGCGAAGTCTTCCTGGGAAAAATATCTTGTTAATCACTCATTGATTTTTCATAGAAATTAGTACAACTGACATCTATTAATATTCAAAAGATGACATAAAATCTTTATTGCAAAAAATAAATTAATTTACATTAAATACAAAAATACATTGATGATTAATATTAATAATACTCTCTATTCAGTGATGATTTATTCATTATTACAATTTTTAAATTGTCAGTAAAATTTTTGCATTTGTTTTCGTTTATTCTTGAAATTTTAATCATCCAAATAAATGGTCGTCGTTCACTAGAAAGTTGACATTAAAAATTGGGCCCAGTACGATGTCATTTACAATTTTGATTTTTTTTTTGCTAATTCGTATATTATGAATGTATTATGAGAGTAGATTAGATATTCTGCACTAAAAACACAAAATATGGATTGTACGAACCAATTATTTTATACAGTTATAAGAGAGCTTGAATTACATAAACACGATTAATGGAGGAATTATTATGTGTCTAAAGGTATCAAAGTATACGGAAAACTTATGCCATTCTTCATGTTCAAATAATACGAACCATCACTACATTTAATAATTTCACACAACTTTTGGTTCTCTATAAAAAAAAAAAAAACCTTCAGGCCCGGTTGCACTAGCATCAGTCATTCAAATCGTCGGTTGAAAGCCCGTTAGCCCGCAATGGAATTCTCACAGGAATAAATCCATCTTACGATTTGAATGTCACCAGGATCTGATGCAACCGGTCCTAAGGGGTGTTTCTATCATACTCTATCAGTCCTGCTTCTAATATATTATGATATCTTCTAATGTATGGCTGCTTAAACTTGCACGTTGTACTTAAATTCTGTACAGAGAATGGAAACTAAAAAATCGGACAAATTTATCCTATACAATTGACTGATCAAGCAACTTTCGCGTTGAATTCTTTATCAAATTGGAAAAATGTAATGAGTCGAGTCATCTGTTGTTGTCAATTTTGAAATTCTTTTTAATAACGAGTAACTTCGAAACACAGTATCAACCTTTTTTCGTAAAAAAATGTCCTTTGCAAGCACACAAATAAACAACGCACGCGAATAATTTGCCTTAAGCTCAATCAATTCTAAGATAATTGCATACTCTAAAAAACAAGGTCATATTTTGACTTATTACATTTAACCCCTTCAATATCAAAAATCGTAATCGCTCAGTAAGAGATAATGAAAACAGTCGCAAAATAATAGTCGCGCATTATTTTCCAAATCATTTTCCTTCGGTTAGATCCAATGGAAATGGCATACGTGTCAACGTTTATGGATTTAATTTATGTAAAGGGAAAATTTCCAACAATTTATTGTTGCGTAAATCGGAGGACAGTATATTTCGTAACAAGTGAAAAAAAATGGTTTTTGGCGAGTAGGAGGTTTATATCACGAGCCGAAGGCGAGGGTTATAATCCCACAAGTCAAAAACCACTTTTGTCACGAGTTACGAACATAATTTTTCATCTCAATGTGCCGAAAAAGTACTTTTCCGACCCAGCGTGATGAAACCAAATATAACAGCAATTTTCGTTGAATAGAATCATAAGAAAATAATTTGAAAAATAATAATTTTGCGACTATTTACCCTTAACAAAATTGTATACTGTTCAGTGGTTAAGGCAGCTAAACCTTCAAACAGAGAAAAAGAACCTGGTAATAATTTGGCAAGCATTATGGAATTACCTAGTATTTAAAATATAGAAAATAAAATTGCTGAATCGATAAAAGTAACTTTCTCAACCGGGTAGTCAAAGGATTTATCAAGTTAAATTTTTAACTCATTCAGTCCTAATATGTAAAACTTGTTTTTTTATGTGTTTCTCCTCACATTGGCAACCTAATGTCATATTGTATAATAATAAACTATTCTCTCATATCTAAAATTGAATCATTCAAAAATTCGAACTAACGTTAAAGATAATAAAATTCTCAACATGACGCGAATAGTTTCATGAACATTATTGATCACTTTAAAACTAAAAATGTGTTGTACAATAAAGTGCATTTCCTCTCATTTGTTCAGATCATTATATAATAAACCCGCCTCTATTAAGTTCTTATATGAATGGGCCTATAAAAGCTATATTACAAACTAAGTGGATTTTTATTAAATCTATGAATGAAAATATTAGTCAATACGTACTTCAACTTTTTTCTTTGTACTTCTTTTTTTGTCGCAATTTTTGCAGTTGCTCCTCATGATCTTTTTCTACTTGTTCAATTTTTTTCTTCGCCTCTTTCTCTTGTGTTTTAAGAATATCGTAAAAGTTCTGCTGTACTCGACTTATGGCCTCTTTGTATCCCTCATCGATGCGCTTGCACTCGACAGAATAAAATTCTTTCTCTTTAGCAGCATATTCCTGAAAAATAAGAATATAAAAAGCTACTTTATGACCATATCTTTACTATTGCCTGTAATGTTCATTATGATAAAAAGTTCTTAAAGTTCTCCCTTTTTTGTTCAATAATAATATAAATGTAACGAATGAAAAATTACCCTGTAATTCTGGGCAGTGGTTTTCGCTAATTGATACTTGTGTTTTAACGTATTGAAACTCTCTTTAAGTTTCGCTTCCTTGGCCTGCCAACCCTTAATTTCCTCCCTCAAAATTTTCTCAATTTCCTGCAACCTGGCAATGTCCTCCTGCATCTTTTTCTCGTTCCTCTTAATCCCTTCAATCTCAGCAGCCCATTGAACCATCATCTGGGCCATATAATTTTTTTCCTCCTCCATGTCCATCTCCTTTTTTTTCAACTCCGTTTGCAATTCCTCGATTTTCAATTTTCGTGCTACAAGCTCTTGCCTACAACCTTCTAGCTTTGCCTCAATTACCTGACCCACAAACTGTTTCTGCTCTTTAAATGAGTTATGTAATCTCATCTTCTCCGCCATTATCGCCTCCTTCGCAGCCTCTAATTCCTTTGTTTTCTCATCATAACGTTTGTTCAACTCAATTAAAACTGACCTATACTTCTCCTCAATATGTTTCTGCTTCTCCAGATGCTGATCCTCAATCATTCTCAACTCTTCGACTTTTGGCTGTATCTCCTGATTTGACTTTTCCAGGATCTTCTGAAAGCCACCCTCATCCTGCATACTTCGAGGTGAGAGATTCAATTCAACAGATACTTGCCTCTGACTCTTAACGTACTGCTCAAATTGCATTGCCTGAGTTTTGAGTTTTGTCACTAATTGGTCCCTCTCAGCCTTAATCCTATCCAATTCCTGTAATCTCTGCAACTGGGCGTCCTTCTCCTCAAGCTCCAGCTCCAATTGCTTTACTCGGACATCCAGATACATGTCCCTCTTTCTACCGTCACTACTACTGTTCAACTGATTTGTCAATTTTTTTACAAATGCCTTATACTGATTCAACTCCTTTTCCAAATCACTCCGAGTATTTGATAGGCTGTCATTACGTTGACCAACATTATGCTCCCCTTCCGCCATTTGCTTTTTACTATCATTGAGATGCATCTGCATTTCAGATAATCGTTTTTTGTACTCCATTTTTTCCTTCAATAAACTTTCGCACTTATCCTTTAATGTCTCATTCTCCATCTGCATTTCCATTGAATGATTCTGCAATTCAGGATTATCTATTTTATTAGTGTGTGAGTTCGATAATTTTGGCTCGGATTTTGCGAGCTTCATGAGTAAATCTTGCTTTTCGGTCTTAAGAGCTTCATTCTTTTGTTTAATTGTTTCATAGGCTATTTCCATTTGCGCTATTTTGATTTTTGCATCGCCCAGTTGACTCTGGAGCTCAAGATGTTTTCTTTGCTCCTCAACGGCACTTGATAATTTTTGTTCTAGACGTTTACAGTCCGCCTCTAGCTCAGCGATCCTCTCTGAATGTTCGGTGCAGTGATCAGAAAAACGAACACTTATTTGTCGGTCAGCATGGGCGTTTCTCAATTCAGCCAGGGCTTGCTCTTTGGATCTTTCAATTTCGGCGTCAATCTTCTTCCGATACTCCTCTCGATGTTTTCTTTCGCTATTCAAATCTTTTTCCAACTCCATTATCGTATTTTTATGAGCTTCACACTCGTGGGTTAATCTCGAAGAGATTTTCATTTGTGTCTCCAAATCGCGCTTAATTTTCTCCAATTCAGCTTTTTCAGAATCAAACTTTGCGTAAGTTAATTGCAACTCTTGAATCTCATTTCGATGATCAGCAATCAATTGCTCTTTTGTTCCACAGACGTCTATATACATTTCTTTCACTCGGTCTAGTTCTTTTTTAGTTTGTTCAAGTTGAATTGTTAATTGAAGGATTTCGTCCTGGGCCTCTTGTCGGACCCTTTCAATGGCTTCGTCATGGATCTTCAGGTACTCCTTGTTGTATTCATTAATCATTTGATTTTCGTGCTGTTGAAGAGTTTCCTCATGAAGTTTTCGAAGTGTCTCCTCCTGATGCGCCAGAGTTTCTTCCAATTTTTGCTCTAAAGTTTCTTTCTCCGAACGAAGAGTTTCGTTCGTACTCTTCAGTTCGGTCAAATGCTCTGATAATCGTTGAATTTGGGAGTTGGCTTTGAACGTGTGCTCCGTTAGCAATGATTTCAATTCCTGCTCCAGTTCGTTGACGCGCTTTGCATAACGTGCCGCCTCTTGCTGACAAGTTTCTGCAAGAGTTTGGGCTTTCTCCAGTTCCTGATCTTTCTGAGTTATAGTAGCCTCGAGACGTGTAATTTCTTTTCGTTTTACCGCTTGACCAGCAATGCACCGCTGGAGTTCACCTTGTAATTTATTCGTTATATCATCGTTCGCTCGAGTTTTACTGTGAAACTCGCCGAGTTTAAGTTGACGAATTGAATCAGACGCCTCTTCCATTGTTGTCGCTAGTAGAGATTCGTAGTGATGAGCATCTGATTTAGCAACGTTTAATTTATGCTACAAAAGGAAAAGTAATGAATTATATTTCATCTAATCAAATTGAACGTTTGAAATAAAAAATATTGCCACAATGATAGGGAAAAAAATTATTTAAAAAATTGAAAGTTACTTGTAAATCCTGGATCATTTTTCGAAGTTCCTCTTTCTCCTGTGATAGTAGCTTTACTTTACTCTGAAGCTGTACATTCTCCTGGGCATCGTTTGAGGACATGAGGTTTCGGCATTGAGTTTGACTCAACTCAAGTGCCTCAGCCAAACGATTCATCGCGTCACCCTTTTCCACCATAAGTGTCTCATGGGCTCTTCGTACATCCGCTAATTTGTGTTCTAATGCAACGTACGAAGACTCCTAGAATGATAAAAATCATTGAATTCCACTGATCATCAGTCAAATACGTACATTATTGTTTTTCTTTCAAATAATATTATCAACTTGCCCAGATTTCTTGAGAGTCAGAACTCACTCTATGCCGCTTGTAATAATAATCAAATTCACTAATAAATAAAATGACAATGGAAGGATAATTGTTTATGGTTTCATTCCAAAACGATCATGTATACTATTATTATTACTGTGCGTGCAATTTTACAATAGTGCCGCATCATTTCGGACGAGACTTGGTATTTACAGAATGAGCAAACCCATTAATTTCCGATTGGCTCTTAGTTGTGAATAGCATGTGACACGTACAAAAATCGCCAAATGTGTCGATAATTGATTCTGATTGTGATTTCCGAGTACTTTAATCTTGCAAAAACAAGGAGACTCATTTATTGCTTATTCAATTAACCTTATGGTGTTTGGTAAGAATGACATGAACTGTCCCGAATGTGCAGCAGAAGCTAATAAAGGATTCAAGAACAGGAGTTTAAAGTTAGAGATATTTCAAATCGATGTATAAAATACCTTGGCATTTAATTTATCCGTAAGCAAATCAACCTGCGTCTGCAGGTTCCTCATTTCAACAGTATGTTTTTCTTGTGCTTGCTTCAAGAATTTCTCGTGCGTCTTGTCATTAGCCTGAAGTGTTTGCACCTTCTCAAGAACATCGATCTTCTGCTGTAACTCCACCACCGAATTTTTCGCCACTAACAGATCCTCCGTCATATTTTGGTTTGTCTTTTCTAACACTGCAATTTTCGTCTGAGATTCGGTCACCTGTCGTTGCAACTCAACAATCTCAGCTTTAGCATCGACCAATGAATTTTGGGCCTGGTTTCTCGACAAGTTAGATCTTTCAATCTCAGCTTGAGCCAATGCCAGTTTTCTCATCAATTGATTCCTCTCCTCCTCTCTTTCCAAATGTTCCTGCTGAAGCTTCTCCGTGAGCTGCTGAATCTCCCGCATCCTAACCGAATACAAAACCTCAAGCTGCTCTTTACTATTGTACTCAGCTGTTTTGTATGCATTAGTGTCATTAATGGCGCATCCATTGGGACTGTTTTTATAGCAGTGATTGTGATGCTCAGACTCGATATCATTATCACCACCGCCACCATAATCCCGTGAGTCCCTCTGAGCGATGTTGTTCTCGTAGGCTCCAATGTACCCATTATTCTGATAATTCTGCTTGATTCCATCATAATGATTGGAGGGAGTCTGATAGTTGTAGGGATAATTCTCCAGCAATGTATAACCATCATTAATTTGAGCCCTGAGATGATGCGGATATGAGGCTGGATTACTCAAGCTTGGAGGCCTCGGTAACTCGTAAGGACTCTCACTCACTGAATTCAATGACTGGTTGTCCTTATTATTATTGTGTGGCGTTGATAAGCGACCATGAACACCAAACTCTCTCTGCATATCAGAGACAGTGGGCCCCTTATCGATATCACTGCAGGGCAATGAGCTCGTATCCCGCTCTCCATACACACCAAATTCATTCTGATACTGGGACACTGTTGGCCCTTTCTCCCCTCTCTCGTGTATTGAACTCTTATCGATTATACTGTTGTCGTCTATACCTCGGGATGCATCTGTGTAGTTGTGACTGCTGTTAACTGAACTGACATCATCGTCGTCCTCAAAATCATCGAAAGCATTTGTCAATATATTCTTCAGCTCCTCATTACGTCGTCTCAGATCCTCCTGCTCCTCCTCTTCCTCTTGTCGCTGACCCCCAGCATTAATATGTATACTGTCAGAACCTTGGAAGAGACTCAAACCAGGAGCCTCCATTCCAACGCGATCCTGCATTCCCGATGAACACTTTTATTTATCACATTAATGTACATTCACCTCTTGTATAACAATTTTTCACAAAATATCTTTTGTTTATAAACGCCATAACCTAAAAGCAACAAGTGGGTCATCTATTCACAATTGCACATGGTTTAATAACAAAATTATGGATTTCCTGACATTGTTCACTCTCATTTTAAAGACTATTGATAAATTTGGGGAAAAATTATGGAGAATTGTGGTCATTTGGGGGAGGGAAATTTATGTACTGAGAGTGCTTGTAAACAATCTTTGAAAAGTCAAATGGGGGAGGGGAGCTTCGTAGGCATCCACGCAAAGAAGATAGACCAAAGTAGAAGCTTAGCGCTGGATGTTTGAGAGACCCCCAATCGGGCTAGTACGCTCCTCCAACCGAGGGATAGCGCCACTCGACAAGCTAGTGGTGTGTCGGTAACTCGACTCTAGCTACGTAGCAGTAGCAGTAGCAGTAATAATTTAGTGTAAATTTGGTTTTATCCTTGTTGCACGGCTGGACATCCTTAGCTGTCTATAAACTTGTAAATATTCAGGTAAAACGGCGGTACACAAAGCCTGCTGTGCAGGAAAACAATGGTTCATCAGGAACACCTGCTCATACCTCTACGGTCGGTTGGTAAGTGACGGAAGGGCAGAAACCTGCATTCTATTGGTTGACTGTTATTTTTATAACAAATATAAGTCACGTTAGTTTCCAGGAGAAAACAGCAAGTTCCACTTTCATTGTTCCTGATTGAATGGTTAATTATTAACAATTGTCATTTTTGTTGATATCAATTGTTGAATGTTGCTGGAGGGATCATGAAAGCTGTTATTCAGAGAGTTACGCAGGCATCTGTCACAGGTTGGGGTGTCTACACTTTCCTTTTGAGGTTATATAGACGCTAACGTGAATCCTATTTCTCTCTAATTCAATTTTCACTATTGGTTGCAACCGATCAATTACAGTTGTTTTTATTTAATTGCCGCCGGCTTCCATTTTAATTCTTCTTTAGTAAAGGAAAAAACGAATTAATTAATTGGGGGGATTAATGGGGAGCGGCGGAGAACACAAAGCGTGGGAAATTGGATAATTGTAGAAACAACATCTCAAGCTGATGACAAAAAATCGGCCGGCTAGGCCGTAAAACTATACAGCAGATTAATCATTTGGACTCATAATAGACTGCAAACTATGCTTCATAAAAATATTATATAGCAAATATTTAAACAGTATCAGTTGATTAATTTTAGCATAATATTACATAGATTGTAACGAACTGTCTCTAAGGGTATTAAAGCTCATACGGCACGATACGTCAGGTAAATGCACTATTCTTTAATCCCTGTGACGGGCTGAGGTGTCTTATTGAGAGACTCTACTGCAGATGGTGTCTAATAACTGTTCATGCTGTTCATAAGAATATCTTCCGTTCAATGATTGTTTGTACAGTTGATGGACAAGTAATTAGCAGCATCGGTAATGGGCTCTGCGTGCTCGTTGGAATAAAAGCAGACGACACTCGTGCATCCATGGAATACATGTAATACATATTAATATTTTGAAGCAGCTCTCTTGGTCATTATTTTCACCACAATTATGATTTGATTGACATGTTTTGGATCCATCCTATCTTTAGAGTGAAAAAAATTCTGAATTTGAAGTTGTTCGATGGTGAAAATGGAAAGAGATGGTCAGCCAGTGTTATAGACAAGCAGTACGAGATTCTCTGCGTAAGTCAGTTTACTCTCTATCATATCATGAAAGGAAATAAATTAGATTTTCATCGAGCTATGGCTGCCAGTCAAGCAGAACCATTTTATAAGGCTTTTATCGCGGAACTTGGAACAGTTTATAACCGGGAGATGATTAAAGGTAAGACGATAGTTGAAAAAATAAAGTTCTTTACAGAGAAATGGTAAACTGTTGATTTCAAGAATTAACAGTAGGGAAAATGTAATTTTTATTTGTCATAACATATGTAGAATAATTTTTCCGAAATTCCATAAAATTCCTCGTTTGTCTATAAAAGATTAAACATCTGTTTTCAAGTATTCAGTAATACATAGTGTAGTAACTATTCGAATAAGTAGTAACTATAGTAACTATAACTGTAGTAACTACGAATAGTTATTCGTGAGAGAATACAACAAGTTTCATCAAGTTCTATGATCACTGCATACGTATTTTTCTTTTAATTTCTATATAGTTTCATTTTCCAAAAATTTTCAATTTATTCAAAAATGATTCGTTTTTATTTCTTCAGATGGAAAATTTGGAGCCATGATGCAAGTTCATATTGAAAATGATGGACCAGTAACTATCGAAATTGAGTCGCCTGATGTACAATAAGATATACCGATTGTTGCAGAATAAATTAAATAATAAGTATAATTTGAAACAGTATCTATATGATTTTAATTTCATTAGCCCTTTTTATCCACAATTCTATAATATAGTTTCTATAAAATTTTTCGATTTTTCACCACGTTATCATTGTTCTTAGGATTTTTTAACAACTGGGGAAAACCTTGTTCAAATCCGTAGGGAAATTGGGAGACTTGAAATAGCTCGTTTTAATGAATACCTTATATCTCGGGAA
>JAPYZM010000806.1:0-24764 GCA_030522845.1 Psyttalia concolor
AACATAGTGATAGGGTAATTATTGGGTATTTCCCGATAGGTTCGTTTGTATGCCGGGGACCTTGAGGAAAATACCCAATACTTTTAAAGCACGCGTGGTGTTCAAGAGATTAGTTTTTCTTTCAAAATTGCAATCACAAGAATCGTTTAGAATCAAATCTCCGTTGCTCCAAGCTGGTAGCCTAATAAAAAAATATACAAAAATTATAGTCATAATATTGTGTAGGTCCTATAGAAAAACATCGGATGTAACTATTCCGTTGGTTGAACGTCTGAAAGAAAAAAATCGCTCTAATTCGGGAAGTGTTTCTCAATCTTTATATTATTAAATACTGAATTCTGATTCGTCCAGAGGAGGCCAGATCCGATTACCAAAAATAATCAATAAAATTTTGTTTTTAATGCAACCTGCCAATGTTGAGAAATTTATCAATATTTATGCACATACAACTTAACTTCCCACTTGCGATTTCAACTTGAATCATTCTAAAATTTGAAAAGAATAAGTTCGAAAAATTTTAACTTCAAACTCACTTAAGTGAAAATTCATAAAAGAATCAAGGAAAGACTTTCGAATGTCTCAGATTGGCATTTGCAACTTGAGATATTTAAAATTATAAACTAAGAATTTATTTTGGACGTGGAGCAAGGCAGTGGCATGAATTCAAACATTTAAAGACCACAACTTGAGACTCGAAAATTTTTATCTTAGTCGTCGGAAAGATTTAACTAACGATTTTCAAGCCTCCATTTCCAGGCTTGAGGCCTTCATGATCAGTTAAATGAACATTTTCAATTCCAAAGATGAAAATTTTAAGTCTCAACTTAAACATCTCCGATTGAAGCTCTAAAATTAATCACTGCAATAACCAAAAAACGCTAGAAGTTCAATAAAACTTCACCAGAATTTGTATTTCAATTCAGCAATTTCTTTATGACCATTTGTCCATGAAATTATCCTGATTTTCCAACGGTATGACAATGCCGGCTAAAACACCTCATTCAAATCTTCAAGCGAGATGAATTTCAAACATTAATTCACTCATTTCCAGTACCGAAATAAAATGAATGAACAGCAGAACCAGGTAGTATCCCAACAGCGTCTTGTGCTGGCCCAGCGGCAAGCAGAAATGGCATCAATTGACGCAAGGATAGCCCAATTGCAGGGGAGACTCCAGCGTAAACGTGCGCTGAATCAGCGTCTACTCAGTCAGCAATTGAACAATCGTCAACCTGGAACAACAAACATGCCTGGATTTGAGCAGACAACTAAGCAGCAGGACTTTACGACCACCCCAAAACTCCGTCCAGCGGGTAATGTTGCTGCTATCGAGCCGTACAGCCACATACCTAACGACAGTGACTTCAATTTGAATAAAAATGATCCCAAATATCAGACACTGCCGTACAACACGAAATTCACGGTAAATCTCAAACCCATTGAGGATGATGTTAATAAAAATAATATCCAGCACAGTCAGAGTGCATCGCAGATTGGACAGAGAGCGACAATGCAGCAGTTGGGACATCAAATTGCGCACAGCCAATCGCAATCGCATATTCAAGGTAATTGGAAAACAGAGCAAACGAATAAAATAAATTTTCATTTACGACAATTGTTGAATGAAATGATCTCACATTAAGACTTTTGTTCTCAAGCTCAGCTTTTTAGAACTCAATTGACAATCCTGAAAAATCTAAATTTACGTCTTGAAAACGGCAACCAAATCTTCTAATTTTCAATTAGTAACGTAAAATCTCCAGTACGACCAAAAGAAAAAAAAACATTTTCAAGTCACACTATTATTAATTCAAGGGGAAAAATCGAAAGACTTTAAATATAAACAAAAAAATTATCTACAACAAAATCTAAAATGATACTGACAAGTTTTTGTAAGTTATCACATTTGCCAAGCAATCGTACCAAACATTTCCGCCTAAGCACATTCATCCCCTTGAAATCGATCGTCTTTCTGGGTTGATGACAAGAATACTCATTCCTCAACTCCACTACTCTCTTAAAAACTGGATCACCGCAAGACATTTATACCCCGCCCTCGTCATCACTGAAAAATCAATGACCCCATCACATTTAGACCGGTGATTCCATTTTCCTCCAAGTCACGTGATAATTTATTTGACAATTATCTCCATCTGTAGATGAAAAGTCTTTCATTGAAACCAGGCCTGTTCATGCCTAATTATTATTTCCAATCCATCCAACGCAATAGATATAGATAAAACGATTGTCTCTCAGTAACAAATCGAGAAACCATCTAATTCTTATGTTTTTATTTAAAAGAAAGATTAACCATAAGAAAATAAAAATTTGTCTTTTACCAGTCATAGGAGTCGCCATTGCCTCGAAGTACATATGGTGGGAGGGGGGGGGGGGCGGCGGCGGAAGGGACATATGGAAGAGGGGAGGGGTTGACGACAAATAGGAGCAAATATTCTATATTTGACAATACATCCCATTTCATACTGCATATTGTCACAAAATCACAAACAAAGCATTTATACTACTGTTATCAATATTGAGGAAGTATTTTCCCATATAGATAATGATAATAACAATTCACCGTGTAATATTGCAAGAAAATGTTAATGTGACCAATTGTCATTTTATCGGACTTTAGTGCTATCGACGTGAATTTTTGAAGTAATTAGAGATGATCGTGCGCTACACGCGTGTATAATAGCGTTTGCGGCACTGTAACATGAATTTATATTTCGTTTTTCAATGCTATATATCCAAATATATAATATCAGAATCACACTCCGTCTCAAACTCCGAAGTATCAGAATAAGAATCAGCATCATATACGTTCCAAAAACCCCAAAATCTGCATAACCCGGTGGCAGAAAACTCTATATTGGATTTTTTTTTATAATGAATTAGTTGTCAGTTATCTTGAATTCTTATAAAATCCCTATAACGTGACAGGTGATCGCTTTGAAATTTTCTTTCAATATTCCCCCGCAAATTGTTATTTTTTCCGTGTAAAAATGGTTCCGTAATATTGCTACCAATAGTAAATCCTTCCACCCCTTTTTGAGTTTTTTTTTTAAATAAGCATTACAAATGATTTTGATCCTTTAAGTTCTGTCGTTCACGCTTCCGCGCAGATGCGTCATCCGATCGAAGGAATTTTGATCACAATCGATAGGCATCATCTAGATCCCATTCAGTCGAGAGTAAATTTCCCCCCACCCTGTTTCGAATTCTTTAAAGTGAAATTCTCTCACCTTCTGTAAAATTTCTGAAGATGGGTGACTTAATTTCTACGTGAATTTTGCAGCGTATCGAGAAATTTGTTACGAGGCTCGTCAAGGGCCGAATAAAAGAAACAAATCGCGTTACAAATCGTTTTGAGAACTAAGAAGCCGGGGAGTTAGTAGTTCAAAGCAACAACAATGAGAACGAGCATTGCGAGCGACCAACAACACTGACCAATTTAAAAAATTTCTTTTTCAACATCGATTCATATTCCGTTCAACGTTTATCGCAATATTGCAAAAAAATTGTTCAAAGAATTTGCTTAGAATAGATGCTAAAATTGACCATAGATAATGTTCAGGACGATAATTGATCTCTGCTCAGTTTAGATAACCAGCTTAAATCTTAGCTCAGTTCTTGGAATATATCTACAAATCGAAGGAAGCTAACGATTTTTTTTGTTAATATCTTTTGGTAGTTCATCAGAAAAAAAAAACAAAACAAATATTAATTCTGAACGAATCTAACACACCCGTTTTTCACCGGTCTTCCGTTTGGGTGGTTATTTTTTTCTATGTTTTGGTTTTGTTAAAACTGATACCGCATAGGCGGCCCCTTGTGACTCTTATAAGGGGAGTTAGTTTTGCGGGGTTAGACATGGAATTGTAAAAATGCGGTAGTGTGGTACATGTTGTATTTTTATTTGTGATTTTTTTTTCTGAAAAGATTTTTTCCGAGATTTTTTTTCAGATAAATTGTTTGTCAAGGAAGTTTTTATTAACGAAAATATTACCGCAATATTTTTTTTCTAAGCGAGAATTTACGAAAAAGTTTTTTTCAAGCAAATTTTCGCGCAAACCGGGCCGAAGTTATCATTCAAGCTTCGGGCCAGCCATGGGCCATTTTGCAGCCAAAAATTGCAGCAATACCGTGGAGGTACCAGTATCCGAACGTCTACTAATATTCGAACGTGGAACAATTTTTTCGCATTCATCAGTAATTTCAGCGAACTTCGTTTCTCGGAATCATCGCCCAACGATTGTAAACGAAAAAAGATACTTCAATTTAGCATATTAAATAACGGTTACTCATTTTTGATCGTGAATTCATGTTTAAAATAATTTTTTCTGGCGGCCTGATGCAACGCGGCGCCTCCGATGGCCATTTCTTAACTAAAAGGTAAGAGCCGCTGCCAAGTGTATTGTGATAAACAAACAATATGTAAGTAAATATTCTAATATTTTGAGTTTGAACATGAAGCTAATGAATGAATATAAGCTTCAAGTTGATAAAAAAGATTGTTGTACACTCAAAATAAAGAGAAATTACGTATTGGGGTATTAGGCCAGTTGTTTAGGACTGTGACGCAGTATCCGAATGTGTGTTTTTCTACATTATAACCTCAATTATTCCCTTTTGTTATTTCTGATATTTAAATGATTCTTATACAATTGAAAAATGTTAAATTACGCCATTCAATATTTACAATGCTGTCGATCAATTTCATTTTATATTAATTATATATTTCAGGGGAAAAATAAACAAAAATAAAAAAAAAAAGAGAAAATACACAGAAGAAGATCTACAAACACACTGAGTGGTTGGTGAAGAGAGGAAGAAAGAGAAGAAATTTAAAGAAGACAATAAGAAAACAAGTGGCAATTGTTGCCAAAGAATCACTTCTCACTTCAGAAGGAGCCTTTCGAAGCATCCACAGTAAAATTTGATACAAGCCCAAAGTCCAAAACCCCAAAGAAATGTTTATAGAAGATAGTTACTCGCAAATAATTATCTGCATAAAAAAATTTCCTAATGTTACTAATGATAATTTTAACATATAAAGTTTAACTTTGTAATAGTTTCTCTAATAAATTTTGAAAATAATCGAATTGTGCACATTATTTGAGTCTGGAAGTAAAGGAAACCATTGAGTTCGGTTGCTGGGCCCCCTGACGTTCGTATATTAAGCCAAGGTGATTTTGATGTTCGGGTACTAGGATTTATAAATCGGCTGGCTCTATTTATATTAATATTAATTGAATCGGGACTAATTTCGACCGTTTATTATTTTTCTCGCATTCAGAACATTACAGAAGTCCTCATTAATTCATATGTTCAATCTTCCACTTCTATTATAAGATAACGTCATGGTATTGTGAAAAAATGCTTAGACGTTTGGATACTGGTACCTACACGGTACTGGCGATTAGCATGTTATACTTGGGCTAGTGCTCGGTCAAAGCTTCAATCCCTACTTGGGATACCTGGCACGTTCATCGACATCCCCCCCCTCTCCCCGCAATTGAATGATGTTTAAAACCTAGAATTCTCTATTCTCAGGTCAATCGCAACTGCTAGGACCAAGCCAGCCGCCGCAATCTTCGCAGCAGCCACAGCAAACGAATCCGCAGTACCCCACCTCCAATTTTCCCATCAACTCCGCTACGAATAATAATAACTCCACCAATAACATTAACACGAACAACAACAACAACAACAGCAACAACAACAACAACAACAGCAACAATAACAATAACAATAATGCCTCCAGCTCCCCTCCCTCAACACTTCTCCAAGAGGCTCAGGCCCAGCTGACAAGACACCAGTCGCAGACCCAGTCCCATCCCGTCACCTTCAGCATTTCTCAAAAACCCCAACAAAGTACAACAACACCTCCCACCAATCAAGCTCCTCACGACACCCGGCAATCGATGACTCAGGCCCACAATCATCGCAACCTCCAGAGCCACCAAAAGCCAGTCTCCTCCGTAGCCCCGAGTTTTCCCGTTAAGTCTCCAATTTACCAAACGTCATCTATAAAAATCAATCCCGTAATGCCCCAAACATTGAGTTTGATTGGTAGAGGTCACTCGGGCCCCCCGGGCTACACTGACCGTTCGAGCCAGCAAAACACAAGTCCCCAGGCTCATCAACAACAGCCCGGAACAACTACCAATGACAACTATCCTCCGAGACACCAGAGCTACCCGGGACAATTCAATCAATCCAATCAGTGCTACAAAAATAGCAATTTCTCACAGCCACAGAACTCGATTACCACAAATTATCCTGGCTATGCTGCCGCTAGTTACAATCAGTTACAGAATTCGGATGCTCCGAATGAGAGGGTGAAGGCTGATAAGTTCGAGGTTAAGCACGATAATCAGAGATTCGAAGTAGCATCTAAACTTGAAGCCAATCAGCACAAGTTTGAGCAGGGAGGATTACCGGGAACTCAGCAGTTTGGCAAGCATGAACACTCTGGCTTGGGACTGGTAAAAGGTGAAAAGGTTGATAATTTGGGACAGAAGTACGAGGGTATTCAGGGTAAACACGATCATGGAGCGAAACTGGAGCCCCCGGTTAAGGGGGAAAGCAAAGGGTTTGAGAGAGACAAGAAGGGAAACTTTGGAGAGGGGAATGAGAATAAGATGAAACCGGCATTGCCTCCGAAACCTGTCAAGCCCAATCCACCACCCAGACTCAACAATCAAGATAAGGGGGACGGCAATGGAGAAGGTGGAGGAGATGGTAAACCTCCCTTAATAAGGTGAGTTTTTGATATTTATTAACATATAGCTTTAAAAAATCTTTTCTTTTTATGTTTTTACGTTTGTTTGCCATATTTCACACGTTTTTTTAACGTAACAAGTGAACTGAATGATTAATGAAAAAGATTCAAATTTGAAGAACATTGATCTTGAGCATGTTATGCAAAAATGTTGAACCCATGAAAATTACGTGAGAAACTCTAATAGAGAAATCTTAGAAATATATATTTTTTTATTTGCTGATAATCTCGATGGGCTCAATATCTCGCATCTATTGTCATAGCTTACAAGAAAGACATAATAATATCTAATCTACGAACCTTAAAAACGATCCCGGGCCCGGAGACTCTCATTCTCTTGGAACATTTGTTCCTTTCAATCTCTAAATGACATTATTTACTAGTAAATTGAATGGTTTTTCACCAGAACAAGAGAGTATTTTTCGTATCAAGCGAACCTTCTTTGCTTAAGGTTTTTTTTTTCTGTCAATGAGAAGAAAAATCAACTTTGACCAGCAAAAGTGTATTCCAGATGTAAAACCATACGGAGAATGGTAAATTCAAAAATAAATTCCCCACAAAAGGCAATAGCTCCCCTTCCCTCAGTTTCCGGGGTGAAGCTCGTCTTAATAATGTACTACTGTATTACGATGTGGTGGAAGTTTCTTTGATCGATCGCTGGCGAACCCCTGGTCGCGGTATTGCGTTACAGAGAAGTGATACTCTGGAGTGAATATTCAAGGCAAGTGCGAGGTCAAGACGTAATGATTATGGTGTTTCATATCGCATTTCTCGAGTTGTGTCATTCTCTTTTCTTGGACGACGGATTCTGAGTAAGCAGTTGTTATTAAGAGCTGATCGTGAATTTTTCGCATCTCTTAAAACCAAGAACTTCATTTTCCTCATTTCATTTGAGTCATTTATTCGGGAGTAATTTATTTTTAACTTTATTATTCAGGCATTTGAACTGATAGGTTTACTCTGCCAACGCTTGGTCAATTATATCGATAATTGGAAATTGTTTTGCTATTCGTGGAACACGAGATTTTCGAAAAACCTATTGAATTGAAGACTCTTGCTCCCTCTCTATCTCCATTATCCGGTTCACCGTTTTTATGGTATGTGATATGTGAATCTATCAGCAGGTTAATTATAAATGTTAATTAGTACACGTTCGATTTGGCTAGTGAATCTCTGGTGTTGCGAATAATAGACACAAAAATAGAACAAAGTTAGAGTGGCAGGGAGAAAACACAGTATGTTTTGTAGGGTCAGTGAATGTGGTACTGTTGAAACAGACACATCAAACGAAGAATTGTTCCGTCAACATAAATAAAAGCATAGAAAAGTGTTTTTTTTTACAAAAAAAAATTAGATGGAGTCGCATTTATATGGCCCGGTGAAAAAATATTTTTTTATGCCAACGGAATATGGATGTTAAGATGGATAAAAAAAATATATAGTGAAAGACTAAATCCATTCAACTTCACAATGAATAAAATTTCAAAGTCGTTCCCTCCGGGAACCAATTAATGAAAGTTATTGATGTAGTACATGGAGTTTGAGAGGATAGTTGTCGCGATTTAATCGAAAATTCGACGTCAATTACAATTAATAAGTGAAGTATTCCGTACTATACGCTAATAATAATACTACTAGGGTAAAAATCATCATAATTTTCATCCGAAAAAAAAAAATAGCATTGCAATTTGAAACTAACGATTTCAATTTAAGTTTAATAAAATACTAAAATTGGAAATATCAAACGTTTCAATATGAGAATTTAAGTTCTTAACTTGTGATTTTTGAACGTCTCAATTTAAAATCTTTTAAATCTCAAAATAAAGGAACTTTTTTGGCTTTATAACCAATGAGATCGCCAAATTTCCCGCCAATTGTGCTTGGTCGATTCTTCTATTTTCATTTAAGGGCAGTTAATCTAAGCTTAAATTACAGTTGAGAAACCAGAAAAAGCCATCCCCCAATCCCCTTGAAATCACATTGAGCCAATAAAAATAATGGTTCGTTCTCCAAATCTTTTTAGATCTGAGAAGGAAGACGAAGTGCCACCGATTCCCACGAGTGAGCCCCCAGAGTCACCAAACGAGGCACCAGTGACTGGCCACCAGATAATAAAAGCTCGCCCATTAACCCTAAAAAAGGCACTCCTCTCGGAACAACCAAAACTACGATATGCCAAATCAAATGTTCACGTATCGATAAATCGTAGAATTGAGATGCCCCCAGCATTTCTGTTCCCAGAGTCTGAAATACCTGCGGATCTTATGCAAACTGATCAACAACAAAATACTCCAGATGTAACTGATCATGTCAATCACAAGCAAATTAATCATAGTTCAGAGAATACAAATTGCAACGAAAAATTGGAGGATTCGGATATTGATGACGCACTTAATGTTATTAACATTGAGGACAAGTTGAAGCAGGAAGTCAGGTGTGAATTGGAGGCTGAGAGCAAGGGGAGTGAAGTAATAAGGCGAAAAAAGGGCAATTTAAAATCCACAACGGGTAAGGCGAATTTATCAAGGAGGGTCTCCTTTGACCCATTGGCTCTACTACTCGATGCCAGTCTCGAGGGTGAACTTGAGCTCGTCAAGAAAACTGCCAAGGAGGTAGCGAATCCCAGTTCCGCCAATGATGAGGGAATAACTGCCCTTCACAATGCCATTTGTGCAGGACATTTGGAGATTGTCAAGTTTTTAGTGGAGTTTGGGTGTGATGTCAATGCGCAGGATAGCGATGGATGGTAAGTTTTTATGAATATTCAAGGATTGAAGTAAGTTAATGTATTGTCTAAGTCTATAAAAAATTCCATTTTGTTTTGTTGTTTTATTTTTTTGTTTTACTTAGAAAAGGACTTTTGACAAAGTGAATTTTCTAAAAGTCTCCATGAACCAATTCTGAACTGAGTTACCGAATGAAGGAATCAAATTTTAAGGTCACATTCACGATTAAAAAATAGAACTTATAAGGGCTCCAAAGAAATTAAAAAATACAACTTTAAAAATGAAACTTTTGAAGAACTTAATTTGAGAAATCATAAGTTCAAATTTGTGAAAGCCTCACGTCGAGACATTTTGCTCTCCCAGTCGCTACTCAATCCTGAAATTTTTTTATAAAACCCAGACCCATCATAATCCCAAGATAATAACTTTTTTAATGATCAAATGTTTATTCTGGGATGCAACCGGAAAGAGCATGTGAGGAGGGTGATAGTCAGTTGGTAAACACTGGTGAGGAATGTAGGAATTTTTGCCAAGAAAATTATTTACCCGGTTGAGTGTCAACTATGTACCGAAGAATTTATCATTGGGAAAATATTTTTGGATCCTAATTGAACGTGAGAAAATTCTCAATTTAGTTGTCTGTGTTTATTTTTGACCTCGATTGAACCTGCTACAAAAGTATTTCAATGTTTTCATTGGCTCCCTGTTCTTTACAATTTTTTAGGACTCCACTGCATTGTGCAGCGAGCTGCAATAATCTAGCTATGGTGAAATTCCTCGTGGAGCATGGGGCATGTATATTCGCAACAACACTCTCCGATCATGAAACAGCGGCAGAGAAGTGTGAAGAGGACGAGGAGGGATTTGATGGATGTTCCGAGTACTTGTACAGTGAGTGTTCTAATCTATTTTAGTCACATATTATTTTCATTCCTTTATTCTTCTTTATTTGTAAAGCGATTGATTTATTCTCGCCATTTATGTTTTTTCTTGAGTCGAGATATCATCGATTTTTGGCTAGGTCACCTGAGATTTTTCATGTTTCAATATTCAAAAACCTATAAGTAGAATCAAATTTACAAATTATGATTTATGATGATTTTCATGTCTAAGTAACCAATTTACAGTGCGTTTTTTTTTACTCTTTCAAGTTTGTATTTTTTATATCTTCAAAACAAGTAAAAATTATCGTAAATGTTTTGCGGATATTTTTACTGAACATTTGAATACTTGATTAACTCATTCCTACATTCAGTCTTTTGTCAATATTAAGATTAGGAGATTATTCATATTAATATTGGTATATTTTTTACGTAGGTGTTCAAGAGAAGCTGGGCATTATGAACAATGGACAGGTGTTCGCAGTGTTTGATTATGATGCACAACACAATGACGAGCTGTCAATGAAGAATGGCGACCAACTGGTTATTTTACGCAAGGGAGATGACAATGAACGCGAGTGGTGGTGGAGCAAGCTTGGACACAGAGAAGGATATATTCCAAGGAATTTGTTAGGGGTGAATTTACATTTTCCACCATAAATTTCTTAAACCACTAGTTCTGAATTTTAATTATGAAAACAATTTTTATAAATTCGGATTTCAAGCAATCAAGAAAAATTTTTCAACTTTTCAATAAAATAATTACTATTTAAGGCCCGGGTGAAGGTTTCTTATCTCCTCCTCCCCTCTCGTATAAAAAATCACTTTAAAACCACTTTTTCCCTCAATAAATCATCACCCCCACATCTAATATAGCCATTAACATTTTGTTCCAGCTATATCCAAGAGTACAACCATCAAAGACAGAGTAGAAGCTGACATATCTGCAAGAGATTGTGTTTTTTTTTCATAACAATAAAGAAATTTATTAAAAAGAAAACGAGAACTTTTATCACCACAGTATTCAATTTGCAGCTTTATCTTATTAGGTATTGGTAATAGTGTATTTTTAATGTTACAGAAAATATTATATTATTTAAATCGTGCGTTAAAGTCGACGTAAAAATCCTGCAGTATCCTTTTTTCGTTGAAAAAAATATTTCCTCTCGTTTAATCATGTCTTAATGAACCGATCAAATTTATTAATACGCATTTATCGCCTCTGTGGTACTTGAATGTTTCTGGAAAACTGAAATCACACGAAAAATGGATCTTTTTAGACAATCGCTCAATTTGTTTCGCCTAAATGTTTTGTTTAGATGAATTCAAATTGTTATTATTTTTTGATGATTTTTAATCCACAATTGTATTTTTCGTCTCAATCCGATGGAAATAAAGCCTGCAAAGTTTATTCGGATTTGGTAAATATTCACTTTTCATAAAAATGTTTTCCAAGCTTGCCAATAGATATTCTCATTATTGTAAAATTCGAAGTTGAATGTTAGTCAGATTGATCGTCAATGGTGTTATTCACATTCAAGGAATAGGACAAGTTATAAAAATAGATGAAAATTGAACGATCAATCAATCAGACTGTTTTTCATAAATGAAAGATAATTAAAAAAATATGAGTCTCGATCAAACGGCGTTTATGCCATTTTTTCAAGGTTAAAGTAGTTATTACGTATCGAGAAAGTGCACAGAGCGCTGCCTCCCCAAATATGTCGAAGGAATTATTATTGAATGGATATGAATTATCCCCAGAATATTGAAAAAAAAGTGTGCCTTTAAACGTAATAATGATTTTATGTAAGATTGCACGGTGTATTGAAGATAATAAATTGTTTTTTTTTTTATAAATTTGGCAGTTTTTTTTATCTTTCTCAATCGCTTCACCTTAGATTTAATAGTTAACAATGAGATTTAAAAATAAAAAAACTCAAGAAAAAAACTCGACACTGGAAGAAAAACGAAAAAGGCTTGTTTGAACTTCAATAATTGAATTGAAGTAAATAAATTCAAAAATTTGTTGTAAATTTTTTAACAGTACCTTAATATGATATTTTCATATTATTTACATATTATTCAAAAACTGTGTTAAATTCCGTCATCTCCCAAGGCTCTCCGGAAATCCAATAAAAATGTCGAACACTAGTTGTGGTTCATATTGATTAAAATGTTTAAAAATGCTTTTACAGAATTCGAACTTCTCATCACCAACAGCTGCTACGAACCCAAGGGGGTAAGTGTCGTCACAGGAAACTTTTTCATCCCCAAAAACAGTTCCATCAACCCCCGAATCAACATCACTCCCAAACAATAAATAGAAAGCCCATACATACACATATATCTACACATATTTGGCACGAAAAATTTGTTGATTTGCCTACGCAAAGTGGAAGTTTACTCAGGCGCATGTGCCTGCGTCCTTTTCCAGGACGAATGGGACAACATAGTTCAAAACCACTCGCTATATAAAGCTGAGGAAACTCGGTGGGAAAACACTAGACGCAAACGCGTAGGTCAAACGAAATGCTGAAATCTCAGATTTAGTATTTGTTTTGAAGCGTGGGTGAAAATGTGGAAGTGTCATTTGGAGAAGTTCATTAGTTCATTGTTGTGGATTATTGTCATCAATATCGATACTATACTCGCAAGAAAAATTTCAGGTAATATTTGGATTGATTTAAATCAACGAGAGAATTAAACTAATGTTAATTAATGTTTAATTAATGTTGACTGGGAATGACGTTACACAAAATAAATTAAATCAATGAATTTCATTGAGATTTTCAGAACTCAATTTAAGTTTTTTAAAACGTTTAACTTGAGATTTCCCAACGTCTTGAGTTGAAATTGTTTAAAGTTTCCTATTAAGACTTGCGGAGCCCCGAATTTCCGACTCGAAAATATTCACTTGATTCTCCTGGAATTTTACATATACATTTTAAGTCCTTAAATTCAAACAAAAAGTCTTAAATCTCAATATAAAGTTATTTATTTTTGGGAGGAATGTTTTCATAAAAAAAACATTTAACCTAAACCGAATAATAAAATATTCAGGAAAAAGATATTTCGTAAACAAATGGTTTCTGTTAAAATCCTGAAGTAACTGAAATTTCAGAGAGAAGTAAATCCCGAGCGTGATATTCTTTTAAAGTAATTTAATATTCAAGGAAATTAAGGCTAATATCCTAAAGATCCTCCTCAATTCATATATAGTCGGAATACAAAATTAAACTCGTAACGTTTCACCTTACTGGAGTAAAAAAAAAAAATAAAATTTTGCACAATTAATGTTCAAGGACACACTCCATAGACCATTGAGCATTGAACAAACTTTATTATCCTCTTTTGCACATTCCATTAGCGCGCGAAACTTCAATAAGGACGTACAACGTTGGAGTGCTAATGGCATCTCACTTGGATAGTCCCTTTGACTTGGAGCGGTGTGGACCAGCAGTGGATCTAGCACTGGCGGAAGTCAACGAATTTCTCGGTCTCCATAATGTCCAACTGCGAAAAGTTCAAGCTAGGTAGAACCTTTAAATTCCCCTCAGTCTCATTGCCCTCTGGAGCACGGAAATACTCGTGGAGGCGTCTTACCCTGAATTTTTAAACTCATTTTTTGTTACTTTTCCTTCCCATTTTTCTTTCCATATACTTTAGTTACAAATTATTCGATTTATATTCGAACGGGAGTGTATGCTTCACTGCTTACGGGGATTGATCTTGTAGCCACAGAGAATGGAGGAGGACACAAGGGGAATTGGAATATGTGAAAATTGAACTTGCTTGAAGGATTGGATGAAATAATGATTTTCTATTGAAAAATCAATGAAAAGGAAGAATTTCAAGTCATTAGTTCATGAAAATTAATAGAACCCAGGAAAAATAATGAACAATGTTTTTTCTATATTCTAGTCATTAAAAAGTAATTGACAATCAATTTCAAGTTGATTGAACATTGATAGAGAAAGGAATCTGAACAAAATATTTCTGATGAAATTATAAAGATTATCAACATTCAAACCCCAGAAAGCAAAATTTGATAATTTGCTGCAATTTATCGGCAAAATGGCCTTCTTTATTGCAAATGGTCGAATCATTGTTTACTGGGAACATATCATTTGAAGGTACAAATTCAAGGTATCAATTCATGATCTTTGACATCTGCAAACAAGGATTTTCGTTTTTTTAATATAAAGAAAAATGTTTCATCAAAAGTGATCATTCCATTACAAGCAAACCGGATTTTCTATGGATAATTCTCCAGAACTATCACAATACTCCTGATTTTCATACGTGATATATGATGAATTCCAAGCGCCACTTATACATTAGCCAGTATGATACGTGATGCAGAATGAATGGGCGTGAAATTTCAATCTGAATGCATCCCCCTCGAAATCCAGTAAATGTACACACTTACACAAGGAGATGTAAATAACAGTTGGATAATTGATCCCAGTGAATTAACGAATGGGAAATCACCGACGAGAAAAAATTATTATTATTAACACTATGCGTGCAATGGAGGCCAAGGTCAGCCATCAAATGGATGGAGCTTATTCTTTCGCCTCTTCATAAATTTTTATATTCAATAAAACGACTAGGAGAGGAGGAATTATGGAGTTGAGTATATTGAAAAAGTAAATGAGGGGATGTTTTTTTTGCAGCTATCCATCATGCAGTGGGGCTAGGGCGCCGGGATTAGCTGCTGACATGCATTTTCGAGATAATGTAATTGCATTTGTCGGGCCAGCTTGTGCTTTTGCCCTCGAACCTGTTGCTAGACTCGCGGCTTACTGGAATACTCCTATTATCACGGGAATGGGTGATCAGGTATGAGGAATTGGTTTTAAAAGATTAGGATAATTCAAAAGACCAGATGAGTGTGATCACATATATATTTTATCTCCACTTCAAGTCCCTGAACTGCAATTACAAAATTAACATCTGAACGTTGTTTTGTTAAGTGTGAAAAAATCGATTTTTAGGCAAAGCCCACTATTTATCTATGAACAGAAGGGTTATAAAAATAATAACAAGATGTTGCAAAAATATAATCCATAATTTGAAGACTGAAAATATTTAAATTCACATAAGTTTTAAAATCAAACGAAAAGGAAACTAAACAAAAAAACAATCATTTTGCCTTTCTTCATCACTCCCGGATCCACGCCGGATACTACTCCGAACCAAAAAAAAACCACTAATTAAAAACTGAATACCGAATAGCGTGTGGAAAATGGTAATTGAACTGCACAATTTACAGCCACCATCGGAGGGTGAATTATCCGTGACTTCCGGTATCCTTGGACGTCTACACAAGTGGAAAAACGAGAGTTCGGTAAACGTATACCTCTCGCATTTCTTAATTTACTTCGCCTTACGTGTGCACTTGGACGGTAATTAACCAGCCTAGTGGTCTTCCAACGTGTAATCAGAGTCGGTTTTTTGCTAATTAAAAAAAATACTCCAAAAATATTTCATCACACTCTGGTTTAATATTCCTTTAGGGGATTTTCAAAGATAAAAGTAAGTATCCCACCCTCACCCGGATGTCCTACTGTCAGTGTCGGCTTCGAATGGTCTTTGCCAGCATTTTCAAGGAATTCGGTTGGTCTCATGTGGCACTCATCCTGGATAGATCGGATTTATTCTCATTGACTGTTGGGAAAAATCTCGAGTACGGCTTGAGGAAGGACGGCTTGCTCAAGTTTGTCAGAGAATTAGACGGAAATTCTGAGGAGGATTCTCATCACTTGTATCTAAGAGATGCCAGCATGTATGCCAGAGGTTTGTAGCATCCCTAGATTTTTATTCCCTGATTCATCACGGAATATTTAATTATTTAGCTCTCATTAACGACACGTAAAGCATCTGGTGGCATTAACTGGCACATTGTCCATGTACTCAACCATCTATTCATAAAACTAAAAGGAAATAACTCTTCCAATTTTTTTCTTTTTTTCAATTTCATCAATATTTTATTTATTTAAAAAACTGATGCTCTAGTGGTGATACTGAGTGTGCGAGGCACCCTCGTACGCAAGTTTATGCTCGCAGCCCATGAATTGGGAATGACTCGGGGGGATTGGACATTCCTGGATGTGGAAATAATTCAGGTGACTTGAAATAGCAATCTTTCCTTACACAGAGACAGAGACAGAGATAGAGACAGAGACAGAGACAGAGACAGAGACAGAGACAGAGACAGAGAGAGATGATCAACCATCTGACAATTATACCTATTCTAACCAGGGATCATACTGGGGAGACCATGACTGGGAAATGGGAGACCAGGATGACTCTGCCGCGCGGAAGGCATATGAATCGTTGCTACGGGTGTCGTTGCTGCAACCCACCAGTCCAAGATTCCAGGATTTCGCTGAGGATGTCAGAATCCGGGCGCAGAGTGACTATAATTATACCTTTTCGGATGGAGAGGAAGTGAGTCCATTATTAAAATAAATGAATTCACTGAAAACAAAAAAAAACGCTTCCCCAATTTCGGGAATAAATACAACTAATTCGCGGATATAAAAGGTGTGGTACCGACATTCAGAAATTGGTTATTCGATTTCAATTAAAAAAAAAAAGAAAACAGCGAAATTCAGTGCCAAAAATCATATCGTTATAGTATATTGGGCACTAGGGGAACCAAACCTAAGGAAGACAGGGCATTCCAACCCGCGTGTGAATTACTATGGGTGGCCAAATATACGAGTTTAAATGTCGAGTCGTCCTTATCCTAGGTGCACACCGTATTTCCCGTTGTAACTCCGTAGTTCAGTTGGATTTTTCTCTATAAAATGAAGGGAGCAAGGTGGATTCTGTCTGTTCGAGCATCTTTAGAGATAAGAAAAATCGGAGAAATGTAATAAGTTACTTTCTTCTTGTCATTTACAAAGACAAATTATCATGGTAATATCGAATTTTATCATTTTTCACGACTGACTACTTAAATCGTCAATACCCAGGTGAATTTCTTTATCGGAGCATTTTACGATGGTGCCTACCTTCTCGGAATGGCCTTAAATGAGACTCTGTCAGACGGTGGTGACATACGGGATGGAGTGGCGATGACACGACGCATGTGGAACCGGGATTTTATGGGAATCACAGGTCATGTTCGCATAGATGTGGACGGTGATCGTGACGCTGACTACAGTATCCTCGACTTGGATCCAATCACCGGTAGATTTGAAGTGGTTGCTCACTACTTGGGAGCTAATCGTCAGTACAGCCAGGTATCTGGGAAGAAGATTCACTGGCCAGGTGGAAGGGAGGGACCACCACCAGACATTCCCGAGTGCGGTTTCCTGGGAAATGATCCCGCCTGCTCCCAGAAAACCGATGCCTACGCTCTAGCACTGTATGCCAGCCTTTCTCTAGCCATATTTCTTCTGGCAGCAGTGGCCGCTGCCTGTCTTCTGTGGCGACATCTGCGATTGTCCGCCGATTTGAATAATATGTCCTGGAGGATTAGACCCGAGGAACTCCTTCTGGAGGTCAACAGGGCTTTCTCATCCAAGATTAATCTCCATCAGGCTATGTCCGATGCCAATGTAATTATTTCACTTAATTTACTCGAATTGTTCAATAAATCATAGAATTACCTTGCACATTTTTTTTAAGTCTGCAATTTTACATGAATTTTCTGAAAAAACAAACAATTAACTTTCTCAATTCTTTGGAAATTTAGAAAATATCCTAGAGACATAAAAACATTTTTTTTTAATTGCTCGAAATGTCCGGAGAAAAAAATTTAAGTTTTTTCAAATTTCGATAAGCGCTCCACTGTAAGGAACATTTTTCAACAAAACAAGAAAACATAAGTATTTCAATTTTCAACTGCAGTCGAACAACCACTGTGCATTCGCTATAAAAAACATGCTTTTAAGCGATTAATCCTCCAGGCTGGACTGCTTTCACACTATTTTCGAGAAACTCGACAATGTATAACATACTAGAATTAAAAAATTTCAGAATTATGGGCTTGAGCAACGTCGTCGTGGATCACAGGTGAGTGGCGATTCTCTAAGCCCCAACATCGTGTTTACCACCGTGGGAATATACAAAGGTGAACGTGTGGCGATTAAAAAGATCACGAAGAAGAAAGTGGTTGATGTGACGAAAAAATTACTGTGGGAGATAAAGCAAGTGCGCGATGTCACCTCTGAGAATACTGTCAGGTATGAGAATTCTTCATTAAATGAATTAATTAAAAAAAAATACTCACATGTAAAAAATTGAAGATAAAACAATGTTTTTTAATGACACATAAAATGGATAGGAGCCAATTGATATGTGCATTTTCAGTAAATAGGCGTACCTGCAGACCTGGCGCGAAAATGATGTTGATCTACGATTTTATTTTGCTGGAAATTTATCGATAACTATATCCGCGAGAACTCTAAATCAAGCGGTTTTCAGAGATTTGATTACTTCCAAAATCGCTGCTATTTATGAATTTTTCATAATTATTTCAGATTCATTGGAGCATGCCTCTGTTCCCCCTCCCCGACAGTCCTTATCCTCACTGAATATTGTCCAAAAGGCTCTTTGAAAGATGTTCTGGGAAACGATGCTATTAAACTCGACTGGAATTTCCGAATGTCTCTCATTCATGACATCGTTAAGGTATTAAAGCACCAGAAAATTATCGTTAATAGCTTCCTCAATTGAACTCACCAAAAATCACTTCCTTATTTTCTGTCCTCCGCTGCATTGCTTACCTCAGGGTATGGATTACCTTCACGCAAGTGAAGTTCTTGCACATGGTAAACTACGATCACGCAATTGCCTCATCGATGGCCGATTTGTACTAAAAATCTCGGATTTTGGATTGAAAACATTGACGATGCCGGCTGATTTGACCATTGATGATAATTATTATACAAGTAATGATATTCAAACATCGTCGAGTTCACACGAAGAGAAATTTTTTTTTCAATAATAATACCTACTTGAGACCTCCAAAATTATCACTTATTCCCCGATTGTTTTATTGCATAACAACGAGACGGCAAATTAAAATCTTCGTTCAAAACTTATCCCGATTGTTGATGCGCAGGAAAACCCGAGGAAAATATTCAATAAATTTTCAACGTCTTGTGGTATTGGACGGATCATATTTGGTAATTAGATCTAGCCGGTTTGGTATTCCTCATCATTTTTTTTCACTCCACAAAATTATATTTACTAGTTATTTGGTTAGAGAAATAATTGCCAAGGCAGGGGAAAATTTTCAAAACTACACGAAAATAATGGATATAATATGGATGTATACTAAACTATGATTGGTGGGGGAGACCACATTCGATGACCGATAATAGCCAGTAAAGATTACACATTGAATTTAGTAATCGCCTTGGGTTTTGACCGTTTGAAAAAAAATGCCTAACCTGTAGTCGCTGGAACGAAAACAAAACCCACAGTAACATCATTTTTCGGTGATTTCTCGAAAAATACAGAAAATAGGCGAGCATTCCTGCATATGGCATGCTATGCGATATTAAAGGGTTTCCTTTCGGAGAATACTTAAACAAATAAAAAATCCATGGTGAACTTATTTAAATGAACCCACTCGTTTGCAAGTTAGGTTTCGGAAAATTTAAGCTATATTCGGAAATCCTAGCCAAATCAGAAATACTAAAATTAAGAGAAATTGTCCATTTCCACAGCTTTTGATCTGGAATAAGTAACTAATCATTTATTTTTCCATGGAAATAGAATTATTATGGGTAGCCCCTGAGTTACTACCCCAAACCGTTCTCCCAGGAAGTGCAGCAACGCAAAAAGGAGATGTTTATAGTTTCGCTATTATCTTAGAGGAGATAGTTCTTCGTGGCGGCCCTTACGAAGTCGCCAAAGCCTACATGACGTCCCAAGAGGTAATTGAAAATGGAAAATCTCAATTTGAAAGCCTTAGGTTCCAGCCGAGATTGAAAAGTCTTAATTTGAGAATTTCGTAGGAATCAAATGGTATTCTAAAAAGTCTGAAAGGGAGATCGTAAGTTTCAATAGTACATTTCGATACAAGTGCGACGGGGTGGTAACGAGTGTGAAGCTGGCGGCTCGAGGCCAAGTCGAGGGCTGTCAATATCAGGAGTTGAAGCACCCTGTTATACGTGTATCCGAACTATATTTTTTATTAGTGATGTTACGTTCAGCGAATGGCGAACTGTGCCATTTTTTGTTTACTAGTAAACGAAAAGGCACTTTTCGTCACAGGCTCAACGTAGCAGCAGTGACAAAATAGTATATTTCGTAACAAGTGAAAAAAAAAAATAGTTTCTGGCGAGTGAAAAGCTTATATCATTAGTCGAAGGCGAGTTACGACCACTATTTTTCATCCCAATGTGTCGAAAAAGTACGTTGCCGACACAATGTAATGAAAAAAAATGTTCGTTTAACTTGGTCATTGCAGATTGTGAATCGAGTATCGTCGGGAGAAAATCCAAGTTTTCGACCGGAAGTTGCACCGAGAGATTGCCCCCTGGACATTCTAACTCTGATGGAAAAGTGTTGGAGTGAGGAGCCAGAAGACAGACCGAGCTTCCAGACAATCCGAGGGATAATCAGGGGGATAATGAAGTTAGCTCAAAAGTTGTTGCTTTGCAAAGTTTTGGGTGATTATTTTACTCATTTTATTCACTTTTTTCACAGGGGCTACTGCGAAAATCTCATGGATGATCTGCTCCGACGAATGGAGCAATACGCCAACAACTTGGAAGCACTGGTAGAGGAGAAAACGGAACAATTGAGTTTGGAGAAGCGAAGAAGTGAAGAACTCTTGTATCAAGTTCTCCCGAGGTAAAGAAGAAATATTGATTGCGGCTGTAAAGATTGAGTTGCTATGCATAGGAGGGTTTACTGTCAGTTGCAAAGAAATAATTTATCAACATGGAGTCAACACTTGATGGTTTAATACTGGCGCATGCTTTTTGTAATGTTGATTCGATGTTGCTGCAACATTAATTTAATTTTGACTAAAACCAAAAAAAAATGAGCATTTGCATGACTTGAACAAATTTTTAATTTCCTTCCCAGACAAGTTGCTGTGCAACTGATGGCAGGGGAAATGGTTCAACCTGAGCAATTCGAGTGTGTAACGATATACTTCAGCGATATCGTCGGTTTCACCGCACTCTGCGCCCAGAGTACTCCGATGCAGGTGGTCGATTTTCTCAACGATCTTTACAGCACTTTCGATCGTATCATCGGGTTCTACGATGTTTACAAGGTGGAGACTATAGGGGATGCCTATATGGTGGTATCGGGACTTCCCCAAAGGAATGGGGATGAGCACGCAAAAGAAATTGGATTGATGGCCCTGGCCATCGTCGATGCAGTGGCTTCATTCAAAATCATTCACAAGCAGGATTCACAATTGAGTGTAAGAATTGGAGCTCATAGTGGGCCCGTTTGTGCTGGAGTTGTGGGCCAGAAAATGCCTCATTACTGCCTTTTTGGAGATACAGTTAATACCGCATCCAGAATGGAGTCCTCTGGATTACGTAAGAATTACTTGTTTTGAAATTTTCAATTTTAAAAAATCATTGCCTTAAAAATTGTCATTTTCTCAAAGTCTCAAATTGAAATATTCTAAATTCAAAGTAAGATTTTCAAAGATCGCATTTTTATATCTTAAATCTCAAGTTAAAATTGCTTTTCTTTGTAATAAATACAAATTTAACATCAGATATTGTTAATGTTTCAATTTATGTATTTTACGGACTTCTTGTCTTCCTTTTGCTCAATCATTCTATTGAATTTTCAGTGTAATACCGATTTTGATGATATGATCTCTTTAAATTGGATTCGTCATATCTGCAAAATGACTCGATGCAATTGAAATGTTTTGCAACAATAAAACATTTTGCAATATTGAATTTTAGCTCTTCGCATTCACGTTTCGGAGGCAACTAAAAATATTCTCGACAAATTCGGAACTTTCGAGTTGGAATTACGAGGGGAAGTTGAACTACGAGGTAGGGGCATGGTGACATCCTACTGGTTGACAGGTTGCTCAACCCCAGATCCCAGACTAGCATCACCGAAAAATCGAAAATACAGTTCGAGTCCTCCTGAGAATGGCACAGCCCTCAATCCTCTTATCTTCCCACCGGGTCTGAATAGTATGACAAAAGCCACCAATAATACGTTTATCAATTTATCAGAATTGTGAGAGCAATAGTTTTGAAGGGCAGAAACGAAATCCAGATGAAAAATTACTTTATTCTATTTTTCAAATGAATCGTGTGTTCTTACGAGGCGAATAGACAAATATCTGACGATATCAATGCATAAACCATGAGCTAATATCTGAAATAATGGCATAATTTAGGGGAGTTCAGTGGATTTAAGTAGGAAAAGGGGAAATGTACTACCGCAGATTATGTATTTAACGAGACTTTCTTGATTTAAATTTCAATTATATGAATCATGAAAGAGTGCTCCATCGATACCCTGTCAATAAATTTACTCTGAATTTTCTAATAAAAGACACCAAAAGAAATTAATGAATACGCATTATAACTTTACTTAAATTAATCGAGTACACAATTCCCGGAACAATATATCGCGTATAAAGTGAGAAAGAAAAATTTATCCATTGGTCTATCAAAAAACAAGAAATATAACTGTTAAATAGTAATTCACCATTTAACCATTTACAAGTTAATAATAATATCTCTCTATATAATAAAAGTATTCCTGTGACAATTCTGCGGAAAATTCCAAAATTCAGGGGACAGTCGGCCGAAGGTCGGCCCAATATCGATCTAAGATCGGCCCAATATCGACCCAAGTCGGCCCAATGTCAGCTCAAGGTCGGTCCAAGATCGGCTGATGGTCAGCCCAAGGTTGGCTTACGTTTGACCTTCCTCATATAAGGGTGGTGCCAGGTTGGGCCAACCTTGTAGCTCAAGGTGAGGCTAATCTTGCCGTGCAAGAATTTTCATTGAAAAGTTTTGGAAGAATTTCGCTTCATCGTAGTAGAAAGTATGATTTTCACAAAATTGAACTGAGGAAGATCTCTCTTTTTTGGTTGAAAAGAAAAACCAGGTGAATAACCCTTTTTGAGGAAGAACCCTTTCAATAATTGCGACAAAAAAACCCTCTCGAATACAATGAACACAACTTTTTTGAAGTTATTCGAGGTTTTTTCATTTTTCCCAACCTCCTAAAATTGGAGTTTTATTATTTTTTTTAATCGAAAAATTGACTTCTAGAAAATCCCCAAGTTGTTTACAATTGATCGAACAGTCGTTTTCTGACTATTCTATTTTGCCCTATATTTCATTTTGCATCGCCGTTTCATTTTGTCCCACCCTCTCCTATATTTTTGAGGTGAATACTTCTCGGTTGATGGAAGAATTTCAGTATACTGAAGTCAGCATAACTTTTAACATGAAATGCTACCCCCACCACCTCTATTTTGTGTGTGATCCCGTGACCCCCACTCCTTGGTTTGATGTTAAAAGATATGCTGACTGTACCATAGTCGAGAATTTCAATTTCGAAGACATCGCGATCAACGCCAAGTTCATTGCATCTGTGAAATAATTGACTGTAGAACTTGTCAAGTGTGGTTATTTGTGGTGGTCCTTAATAGGAAATCCCTAAATTCTTATGAGTATTTTCTATTTCTTTTTTCTTTTTTATAAAAAAAAAATCAAATTGTTTTTCATTCATGAGACTCGTAGTGTTTGAATGTTCATTTATAAAGTTGTATTTCATCTCTCAGGTTTATTCTGTTCGCGTGTCCTGCGCTTGCAATTAAGCCAGAGGATAAGGAATACTGACAGCTGAATTTATTATTCAGATCAGCCAACAGTTTTCGTCTTTCGTCTCTATCTTCCCAATATATTCATCGACTTTATCCATTATCGGGGGGTGCTCTTTTCGTATAACTCCCTCTTAGGTGCATGTGTGCTGAAAAACCCTGAATCTATATGAGAGTCTCACCAGATAAAAGGGAGGTCAAGACTTTTTCAAAGTTTTCAGAACAACATTTTGGGTGGTATACTCTCATCCGAAAGTTAAATGGGATTGCAAGCAAAAACACACTAAAGAAAAAATAATCTTGTGGCACCCAACTAATTGAACAAGAGGAATGATGACTAATTTCACATTCAGTTCATTGTGTTTTGTGTGAATGTTGCGAGAACATGAATGAAAAATTGGCTAGGATTAGTCTCCAGTATCTCGTAGAGCAGTCTACTAACCAGCGTTGCCAGGTCTCGTTCAAGAAAGGCATGAGGCGCCATCTAGAAAAAGCAGGAGGAGTGGGGTCAAAAGCAGGAGGCAAGCAATTGGTTCAAAATCAGAATTTTAAAATAAGATTTCTTTAAT
>JAPYZM010000807.1:0-24765 GCA_030522845.1 Psyttalia concolor
AAAAGCACTTTTTAGTCACTCGACGCAAAGCGGAGAGTGACTGAAAAGTTACTTTTCCGACACAGCGTGATGAAAAATATTTTTCATCTCAATGTGTCGCAAAAGCACTTTTCAGTCACTCGACGTGAGGCAGACCGTGACTGAAAAGTTACTGTTCCGACACAGCGTGATGAAAAAAATATTACTCAATGAATTTGAGATGACTAAATACTCCTACTGACCAATAAATCAATATTATTAAAAAATCAAAATTTTGCCAAGTTCTTTACCTACACTGTTGGTAGACATAAAGAATACATAGAAACTAATGTAGGAATTTTCTATCAAATACTTCCGGTACTTGAAAAACAGAGTATAGCCGCTCCTCAAATAATAATGATCTTGTTTGCTCGATAATTAAAGTGTGGAAAGGATACTATTCGACTCCAGTGTCCTCGTAATGGATCTAATAATTCCTCAAATAATGTTTAACGCATATGAAAATTACGGATTAGTTACGTACTTACGTTTTTTTACACTTTTGCACTGTGAATATGATGCGGATTCTATTACGCTTGTCATAAATGGTAATACGTATTTTATGTCAACTCATTACCTTCCTGTATAACTCTGCTTTAATCTCTCAATATACTCGTGACAGTTGGAAGAATTCCTGTAAATCAATGAAATTTATTATAATTTCCTTAAAATTATAATTATACATAAAATTGACAATGATGATCTGCTGCCCATAGGTACGCCTGTCTGGTCTGTCTGGGTCTAATTTCTGAGGGACAAAATAATTCCCCTAGTAGCCTCCACGTTTAAAATTATTCGGGCATTTTCCTCGAGGTTCTCTGTATACAAACCGACTCGTCAAGATGTTCAAAAGCAACTTATTCCTTTCGATTATTTGTAATAAACCTATCGGAAAACTCCTAATTATTTTAAAATTTTTGTGATGTTATGAGGGAATCATTCTCTCCACGCAATAATTTATTTTATGGAGAGTGTTCACCGTCAAAATTAAATTCAGGGTTATTCTGGAGAGTCTCGTCAATTTCTTTGTGTTTATTTTGATTTATGTAAGCTCATGGTGGTAGCCCTAATGGACTCTGCCAATGATGGATGGATTAACTGGAGCGAATTTAATATTTACATTGGATTGCGCTTCATTTATGCATAGACTCATGAAATCTATAATTTGGAAATTCGCTGGGATGTAATACTGATTTTTACTCGAGGGAGTGAAATACGAACTGATGAAAAATTGATGTATTTTCATGTTCCACTCCGGAAAATTTCGTGAAATTCGAAACAACGAATTATTTATGTACCAGCTGATACCATTTACGCTCTGAAAATTTTGACGTCATCCCGATTTTGACGGAAAATCAATGATGGATTGGCAGGGAAATGTATGAGGAGATGGTTGAATATAATGTATTAAAAATATTGTGAATTGTGCTTCAAAAAATAGAAAAAATCACGAAATTAATTATTTATTTACCATTTAGGGTAGTAAGAGCTTCAGTTAACTGTTTCTCGTTAAATTTCTCATTTCGCATTTGAAAAAACGATTAACAAATACTGAAATGATAATTTTTAATACCTAATATAATCTTTTTTCTGTTGTCGATATCACAATCACTGGAATTTGTTTTTTTGCTAAATTATTGAAATAAATGATCCGAAATTAATTCCACGTTGAAATTACGGTATCTCTTATTTGTGAATGGATGTCATTTCACTGGGGATTTAGTATTTATTAAATGAATTAGGAAGAATATGAGATTTTATTGGTTTTCAATATACCGGATGGAGACGGCGCGATAAGACCTGCAGTTAAATTTGTAATCTATTATGCATTGGTAACAATTTTCATTTCGTGACGGATGCGTCATTTGTGTGTGCGCACCCAGGTTTTGGGCATTTCACCGTATACCATCTTTGGGGTCAGGCCAACCGTTTGCGCTGGCAAGGATGTGGTTGGCTGTTGCTCGTCATTCGGCAGTGGCTGTCGAGTGGTCGTTTCAGAAATTTCTTTTCATCACGCGGTGTCGGAAAAGTAACTTTTCAGTCACTCTCTGCTTTGCGTTGAGGGACTGAAAAGTCCTTTTCCGACACATTGAGATGAAAAATATTTTTCATCACGCTGTGTCAGAAAAGTAACTTTTCAGTCACTGAAAAGTACTTTTTCGGCACATTGAGATGAAAAATTTTGTTCGTAACTCGTGAAAAAAGTGGTTTTTGACTCGTGGGATTATATCACTCGCCTTCGGCTCGTGATATAAACCTCCTACTCGCCAAAATAGTATATTTCTCACCTAGGGAGGTAAAATAAAGGAGGCGTGCTCACGTGCAGAATTACCGCCTGAGCCGAAGGTGAGGGTGGTAAGTACGTGAGTAAGACTCCTTTATTTTACTTTCCGTGGTGAGAACATGATTTTTCTCCCTGGCGTAGGAGTAAAGTCGCAATTCCCTCCCGCGTAGCGGTCCCTGCAAAAGCGGGTGCAGCGAGTGGTGGATAATATTCCACTCTGATCCCAACTGCTGGTTCGTACCATTGGCGCCTGGACCCGCTAAGCTGCCTTCATTCCAGTGACTTGAGAACTTCTGGAGGGAGGAGATTATACGGTCAAGTTGCTCGTCTGATGGCGGAGATTTCACCTTTTCGGGAATTTCGCGTGATTTGTGAGGAACATCGTCGGCAGTCCACGGAATTCACCCCAGGCACTCAAGAGCAAGGTTCAGCGGTGCTATGCTCTCCCGCTCGAGTTGTATCAGTTGAACCGGTGATTCAAGGTCAGGCTGATTGTTCTACTCATTGGTTCTCTTGGCGGCATTAGGTTCTGCCGGGGCAATGCCTTAATATTGGCTGGCCAAATGCAGAATGCTGTCACTCTTAGGTCCCTTCGGCAACTTAGGCAACATCATACTGGACTGCAGTAGAGCTCACTCTCTGGTTCGACGGATCGCTACTGCGGAGCGATTAGGACTTACTTGGATGGCTTAGCTTGCTAGGTGATCTTCGAGGTGATGTCAGAGCCTTCAAAGATCATCCAGCGATAGCATTCATGAGAAAAAAAATAAATAAAATTGATTGAAAAGACATAATCCAAAAAATTCTCAAATCAATAAATAATCAAATTAGTTGGGTACTGGATTCATAGGAATAGATCTTCGGAAAAACAAAAAAGGTGCTCCCTAGGTTTTTCGCGTTCTCTCGCTTAATATTGATGTTACGGCGATTTCAACCGTTTTATAGGATCCTTCGGGGCTCGCTACGTTTTTCGTGTTTTTCTTGCTTAATATTGAAGGTACGGTGATTTTAACCGTTTTTTTATCATTCGGTTTTTTTATCATAACTCGAAAACTAATCGTCCTACCGACTCGGGGCCAACGGCATTGGATTCCTGAGCCGACAATACATAGGAATATACCTTTTGAAACGCCAAAAAGGGGCTCACTACGTTTTTCGCTCAATATTGAGCGCAGGGGAGGGAGCTCCTTTTTGACTCTTCCGAAGGTCTAGTCTTATGTATTGTGGGCTCAGGAATTTAATGCCGTTGGCCCCGAGTCTGTAGACCAATTGGTTTTGAGTTATGATCAAAAAACCAAATGATCCCAAAAGACGCTTAAAACCGCCGTATTTTCAATATTAAGCGAGAAAAACGCGAAAAACCGAAGGATCGCCTTTTCGAGACTTCCGATGGTCTATCCCTATGCATTTTGGCCTCAGGAATATATTTTTTATATCTTTATTTTTACTCTCCCAATTAATTCCCTAAATATCATATGAGCTGTTAATATTGCGAGCAATTATTAGCATTGAGCGAAAAATTCTTCTATGCCACTCTCGCCTGAAACCCGCTGATTACGCGATCGGTGCTTTGCACCTCGTGCCTAATTTAAACAGTTTCAGGGCTCGTGGTATGAAATTTGGATCAAAACTTGATGGGAAATTTCGTCCTCAACGTCCTCAACTCGTCTACGGCAAATTACCCGACATGTTTTGAATTATACTACTCTTGAAAAATTGAAACTATTAGGGGATACCGAGAGATGTTCATTGAATTTCTTGAATTAAAATTTTATAGTGAATCTGATTGTATTCGCCAGGGACTAAACTTATAATGAAGTAGTCAATTAAAATAAGGTGCAGATAAAAGAATTGATTTCCTATGCGTGTGTGAATTCGTAGTCATTAGTATTTAGGTACTGTGAACCGAGTTTTTGCTGACGTAAGAATTTGGGATGCATAGAAGGCTCAGTAAATATAATTCTTCGTTGGGAGTGCCAGATTTTGCAAAGGGAAATATGTTATTTCATTAAATTAACATTTCACTCTATAAGGGATTTTTATTCTTGAATTGTTGACATCTTGTATTTGTACTAAAATTGATTTCCCTATGTTTGGCGGCTTGAACTAGAGAATATCAAAACTCGCAGTGGACTGAAAAATAAAAAATAAAAGACGTGAGAATTGCTTTCGATCAGACACAAAATATGAGACACGCGAAGAAGGCGAAATTCGAGGATTTGGGAGATGTAAAAGCGAGCAATATACCCTGCTTATTCAATATTCTGACATTCAGAGAGCTTTTAGAGATAAAATACGCGGAATACTTGAAATGTCACGACATCGTAAATTCAGGAACATTCAAAGAATGTAAATGATGAAGCTATTTTTGGTTTAGCTGTAAACCAAAAATAGGAGCGTTTCCTAATAAACTGCAGGTATTCGAAGTATGAAAATTCTCGAGTGTCATTTGTATTCCCCTCTCCGCGGAAAATGTGAATGCATTGCATTTCATGAGAATTTACAACTTACCGCGTTCCAAAAAAATCTGAAGCATGTTTTTTTCATAATTGTAAACAACTGAGAAAAAGTGAATAAGTATGTCAAAATATGCGAACACAAAATCTTCGGTAGAATCCTTATAATGTCTGAAATTTGATTATATGATTGACTATTTGATTATTTGCACGATTTAACTATCAAGAGAATTTGTTCAACGTTACGTCAATTGAATAAATATATCACAATACATGAAATATCTATTTTATGTTTGAAAAGAATCTGATATTGTGAGAGAAAGCCCAGGCGAACCTATTATAAGCATCTGAAATGTCAGGTCGAGATACCTGAGGACTAGTACCGTTGAAACGATAATTGATATTTAGGGAAGAAAGTTATAATAATAACCATCATTATAACACTATTTAAATAAGTTGAAAAATTAATATAATATTTAGACTGAGGAATATTAGTAATTTCAAAAAGAAAACATTAGTAATTAATAATATACTTTCCTCCCACGCCGGGTCGAAAATAGTATATTTTTCACCTAGGACGGAAAAGTAGATAAGTCGTTCCCCGAAAACTACGACCCAAGCTGGAGCCGAGGGTTGTAAGCACGCGAGGAATGCGTGTCTAATTCTCCTCCCAAGAATTAAATGCGATTTTTCTACTAAAGCGGCCGACAGTGAGCCTTTCGAGCTGAACGGAGCGAAGTTAAAATGCTCACTTTCAATCTATCTAGACAGGAATATACGGTTTCAGGTAAATAAATAATTGCTAATGACATACAACTATGACAATCTGACAAAATAAGGATAAAACCCAAACACAAGTTCCATCTCCACTTAAAGTAACTCAGAGTTATACTTTAAAATATCAGGTTATTTGATTTTTTTAACAATAATCGTATATTTCAGCACGTGTGGGACACGTTTCGTTTTTAACGTGTGTGGGCTTTCCAGCATGAGCCGTAGACGAGTGATGTAACCACACACATTGAGGACGAAATTTCTCAACAAGTCCTGAACATAATTTTATGCCACGAGGCCTGAGACCGACTAAATTAGGCACAAGGCGCGAAGCGCCGAGTGCGTAATCAGCCGGTTTCAGGCAGGAGTAGCATAAAGAACAATTTGTCTGCCCTCCAACCGAAAAGCGTCAACTTTCGGGCCGCTGCGCTAAACGAAGCAAACGCCAAACAAAATAGTATATTGTGCAACTAGTGCGTAAAGTAGCACTTTTCCGCACGAGTGCTAGGCGTTCACACGAGGCGAAAAAGACGATACGCACGTGTTGCACGCCTAATTTTTTGCAATACCTGCCAAAGTTCGCCCTGTGGGGAGGTTTGAGGGCAAAGTGGTTTTTTTTGGGTGCGGAGTGCGGAAAAGTCAAGATCGTATGTAAAGTGAAATTCCAGTGCGTAAAATGAAGTTTTACGCACGAGTTTGACTTTACGCACGATTTCTGACTTTTACACACACTGTGCGGAAAAGTACCACTTTACGCACGAAAACCGGTACCGAAAAGGGAACTTTTTGGGCAGGTATTGCAAAAAAATAGTATACACACCTTGGCCAATAAATAACAAAGCCTCAGATTACATGTTTGTTGACCTCGGCTTCGCCTCGACCGACAATTACATGTGATCTGAGATATTCGTTACTTTACTTGCCCCAGTATGTAATCTACAATTTTTATCGTAATTTTTGTTCAATTTTACAACTATTACAATTTTTTTTTTAGTTCAATCTCCAAAAATAATTTTTGACGCACTGGCTGTGAAGTGAGATTTGATGCGCGCTTTGCGTGCAAAAACCCTCACTTCGCACACATTGTATCAACAAATAGGGTTCCATACTCATGGCAAAAGTGTTTTTACACTCGTGGGATTATATTATCCATCTTCCGCTCGTGCTATAACTCTCCCAGAAGCAAAAAAGCACTTTCCCACACTTGTATCAAAATTAATATATTTCCTAACAAGTGCAAAAAGGTGGTAGTCTCACGAGCGAACAAACAAGCACGTGTTACGAAAAAAAATTTTCATCTCAATGTATCGGAAAATACTATTTCGACTATTTCATTGACTATTTTTTATTATTTTTTTTTTCCCTCATGAATGAGATCGCTGAACGATCTTCGAGGGTTCCGACATCATCTCGAAGACCACCCAACAAGCTAAGTGATACACTTAAGGCCTAATCGCTCTGCAGCAGTGCTCCCTCCAACCAGAGGGTGAGTTCTACAGTTTCTTATTATTATCATTATTATTATTATTTTTATGTGTAGAAGGGATATTTAATGCACGTTCCGCGTGCGCGAAATCCCATTCTCCACACATTGTGACGAATAATAGCGTGATACTCGCGGCAAGTGTTTTTAGACTCGTGAGATTATATCACTCGCCATCGGCTCGTGCTATAAACCTCCCATAAGCCCAAAAACACTTTCTCCCAATGATATCGAAATGTGCTATCAACAAGGGCTGTTATATAAACAGGATTTATGATTAAAATCTGAAATTTTGTGAGATTTGTTAAAACATCATCTGGTGTTTTTTTAGGTAAATTCAATTATTTATTACCGAGAAGAAAGTGCGTTACCAAATACTTTTTTTTATTTAAGCTTGTTGAAACCTACAGGCTTATCAAACTGCGACATAATACACACATACATATACATGTTTTGCGAGAGTAGATATAATTACAATGTGTGCATATGGTTTTTCTTTTCTCTTAGCGAGAAGACCTAATTTGTTGGGTGGTTATACAATAAAATTACATTTTTTGAGGAATTGGTCTCGTATGTCAATACATTCTTTCTCTAAGCATTTTAAAAAAGTTTGAATTTCTTAGGCTGGAAAATAGCCTAGGGCTCGAAGACTGCGCATCATGGATTTCCTGTGCTTTTCATAAAGTGGACAGAACCATAGAACATGATTCAAATCTTCGTCTGGGTGGTTGCATCTGCAACTATTACTTTGCTTAAAACCCTTTTGACCAAATACTAACATATTGTAAAATATGATGTGGATAATGCTCATCAGGTGAGACATTAGGGAAGACTAAAAATCATCAAAATCTATAGGACAGTCCGGAGGACACAACTGTCGGCTATTGAGCTACATTAAATCCGTAAAATTTTTCAATTTAGAGAACAATCCATGCAGGAGTCCTTAAAAAGAGACTCGAGGGACGTAGAACGGAGCAGGCGCCTCTTGTGATGCTGCAGTACCGAGGGAAACTGAGAAACAGTCACGCTCAGAGCCACGCGAGCGGCCGTATCATGCGTATCCCCGCTCTTTTCGCGAATTGTCGGATATAAAAATCACTCGATAACGTACGAAAATGTTTCGCTATCGTTTTAATGATGTTATTGTCGGGGTGAATTACATCGTTTTCATGATCGTCGCGTTTAATGCTCCCTTGGGTGAGTCAGTTATTTCATTATCAAGTGTTGATTCCCCTAATTTTTAATGCTTTCGTTGAATGATGTGCATTGTTTTCGTGAAAACAATTTCTATCCGGAGGCTTATCAGGCGAGATTCATATTTATTTGTTTTTTATTGATTGTTGGCGGACAAGGTTCATGAATTTTTATGGAGTTGATGAGAGTTTACAGATGATGGAGGAGTTCTTTGAAATATTGAGAAATTGCTTGCGAAGCGATTATTTTGATAGATTTTGTATTGAGTTCTGAGGTCAGGAACCATGTGTTTTTCCTCAATTCTGCAGTTATCGGGTAATAATTTACTGTGACGAAAGTGTTGGGAGCTTCTACTGTCATAAGATTGAATACGTCAATTGACCTTCTCTCCTTCTTGGCATAAATACATTAAAGGAAATTAGAATTTGTTTTTTCTATCTTATTTATTTTTATTTTATTTAGTAATTTAACGGGCAAATTTTCCTCAATTGTCGGAGAAATTCGAGAAAATTATTCACATTCAGAGAAGAAGAGAAGAATTTAGAAATTATGGAATGCTTTGAAAAAGTTAAGAAGCTGATTTCGAATTTATGCAATAATTACTCACTCATTATCTACTGTTATCGACGATTTGTTATTCCTTTATCACTCACTTTTATTCTACTTTTATCGGGTTCATGAAATTTAATGGATGTCGTTTTTAACTCCCCAAACCGAAAAGAGGGACGCTTGTAATGACCCCGAAAATCGAATGGGGGCATTTTATCATATCTCAACGTTTCATGACCCCTGGAGCCATTTTATGACGTTTTCGGAGGGATGTATGAATATGTGTGCGTGTGCATATGCGACCAAAAATTCCGTCTCCAATGTTTCGTAAACGAACCAGTCGATTTTATTTGTTTTTTAACTCAAGCAATGTATTTTCTTGCAAATTAGCTCTGATTGCATTTTCAACAACATCCTCTCAACCGTGTTTTACATTTTGCAATAAGACTCGTAGACATTACATTATATTATTTTATTATTTGAACAATTAAATGTTGATATGTAAGGAAGATTCCTCTTATTTGATGATGATAATTTATTTTAAAAATACCCAAGACCTCAGTTGAATATTGATGGTGAGGAAAATGTAATTTCCTGCTGAACGAAAGCTATTGATAGATACTTCTGTATTAACTTCTCGGGTCATGAATCAAATTTTGTTTTCAATTATGCAATTATATTGATAATCAAGGAGTTCAAATGAGTATCAAGAGATATCGTTTATATTATAGTTTAGGAATCTTTGGAGGGATGAGGAATATTTCCTCTGGAAAATCACTCATTCTGGAGATAATTTAGTGGTTGATAGAACTTGATCTGTCAGTTGTTCGAATTTTATATTTGCAATGTTGAGCCAACAGAATTTGTTGACATTTAACTTTCTCCAATAGTTAAGAGTTTGAAGTGAATTGTAGAATTATTAATTCAGTTCGTGAAATCATAGCCGTGGCAAAACAAACTTTTCGAATTTATGCAATTGGAAATCTTTCACAAAAGAAAACAAATTATAATAACAATTCTGTGCTTACGGAAAAACACTCCTGAAGTGTTTCACAGTCAATTGTCGAGTTAGAAGTTGTTTATTTACATTCTGTAAGTATTCATGATCTCTATAAACGTCCGTTTATTCATTTAAAATAGAAAATATGGAATAATCTTGACGATTTCAAACTTGAATTTCTCTTCTTCATTCCAAAAGGGAATAAAATAGACAAATAGAGCATAAAACAGTCTGCCTAGTTGTAAACATTGAAGAACATTGATTTTCTACTTTCCTTACCAGCAATTTAGTTAGACACTAGAATACTAGAATAAACATTACATTATTTTTAAAATTTTCATTGCAATAATGAGAGAATCAAATTTGTTTTGTCACTTTTTTTTCTCTTTCGCATCAGTCAATTAAATATTTTTTCTGTGATATGACATTAAAAATTATAATTATAATATACGAATATGATATTCATATTCTCTGGAAGTTATTCTAAATTGCTTTTTTCATAAAAAAAAAATATTTTTCCTCATTTCTCCGTTGGAAAAGTGGAACTTTTAATTTTTTGCGTTTTTTCACGTATTCATATGAGCTCCCTCTCCAGATTGAATTCCCCATATACAGATAAATAATTTTCTCTTGCATTTTTTGCACTGGAAATTCTTGAATAGCTTTTGTAATTTTTATCAATTCACCTCGTCTGTAACATGTTTACCGAAATTCATTTGAACTAGATACCGTCGCCCCGTCACAATACATATTTTCTTTCAATCATTTTCATCGCCCTAAATATTTGCCACTGATCGAGCGTGCAGTAAGCATTTTGCAAAAATCAAATAACTGAGCTGATGAAATATTAGATAATATGTCACAAAGCCACAATATTAAAAATTCAAATGAAATTACACTTCCATGCTCCAAAAAATGTTAATATCGGTTTTTATCATTAAAGTAATCACCAAAAAATAATAATAAGTCTGATATAGTTTTCATTATTGCGAGTATTTTTTTAACGGTTTAAAGTATAATAAATCGGGTAAAGCGAAAAATCAATCAAAAAATTACGACGTAACTTTTGCACGTCTGCAGGAAAAATTTTCAAAAAGAGTGGAATCGAGAAAAAAACGATTCGAATAATTAACTGAAATAAATAATAATCCTGCAGCTCCGTCAAGTTAGGCAGCCAGGGTACTCGGATCGACACCGTCAATAGATCAAAATTACATGCTTTTGACATGCTTTTTTCCTGCGCAAACAAAAAATTTTCTGCAAAAATATTTTTTCGCCAAAAAAAATATTGTTAGGAATTGCGCGTCAAGCTAGGCAGCCAATTCATTAGAAATGGCTCGAAAACCACGTAAACGTATTCTCCGATTTACAAGCTAATTTTCTGCATCGAAAAAATTCTCAAAATCTCAAATTTTTTTTTTAAAAGGAATATGGGCTGAACAATGAGGGGATCAATTGTGGTTCGATCGGTCTGCAGTTTGGCTCAGAATTATCAGCTTTTTACGTGCTTTTTTTCTGCGCAAACCAAAATTTTTCTGCTCCAATATTTTGAGTGAAAAATCATTCCTCAGAGTTGGGGTATTATCTAAATCAACTGGATCGGTAAAAATGGGTTAAAAAAGCACGCTAAACTACCTTCCGAATTATAAGCTAATTTTCTGCGACGAAAAAATGCTCAAAATCTAAAGTTTTTCAGAAAAAGGAATATGAGCTGAACAATGAGGGGATCAAAAGTGGTCCTGTCGGTCTGCAGTTTGGCTCAGAATTATCAGACTTTTTACGTGCTTTTTTTCTGCGCAAATCCTGCAGCAAAATTCGTTTTTTCATCGAACAGTGAAATTTTGGGGTTCCAGAAAATTTTTTAAGCGTGAGAAGAATCTGTCCTGAAATTCTATTCCTAAACAATTACGTCACAGAACATGAATAATTACTCAAACTTGAAGCCCCAATTTTTAATCTCCGGCTGATATCCCTTCAATTGACTTTGCACATTTTCGATGAGGCAATCATGAACGGTAAACGACCCAAAAAACACTCCGACGCAAATACATAAAGGATTATCGACTGTCCAGGGTCCGTTCTACCTCGCCCACTCTAGATTTTCTGAGTCGCGAAAAAATTTCTCAAAAAGCCGGCCCCACTTAATTGGATATCTCACAACAAAAACTTATGGGAAAAAAAATATAAAAAAACTAAACGTAGTTAAGAAGGTGGTTCGAACTCACCCCCTCCAATTTCCTTTAAACGTAAAGATCCGCTCGAAAACTTTAGGATCAAACTCGAGAAGACAAAGTGCAGAGGTTCTTGCGCTCTCCATCTCAGTCTTTATTGAACTAGTGGTGTACAAGTAGAATAGAAAAAGGAAAACAGAGAAAAAACGAGTAGAGAATTGAGGGGTGGAGAATTGGGCGGGACGGGGGGCTTGGCGGGTATGGGGGAACATTCATGCTCTCGTACCTGATTACATGAGGGAGGAGGACAGAGTGCGGGTTCTTTATCGAAAATTTCTAACGATGAAGTTACTGACGAGAATCCGGGGAAACAAGTGCCCTGAACTTCAATACTTCATCGCTAATTAGTTAACTATTAAGTGGTTTCGTTGAATTATTATTATTGTATAGAAAGAGAGGGGAGCTATAAAAGTTGAATATGTCGCTAATTACCCTGGGTGCTATTATCAATTAATTTAGCGGAGCCTCAGGTGAGACACAGCAGAATTGTTCTCCCCTGCAGAAAATCCATTGTTGATGGAATTACGTAGAGAAATATTCGATAAAAATTACCAGGAAAAAGATCTAAGAATTGCATTTCGAAATGTCATCTGGGAGTAAAGTAATATTCTGTAAAACATTAACATAAATTGAAAGACCGTAGGCGATTTATATAATGAAAGTGGTGTCACATTTTGTCTATTGAACGGCATTTTTAATTTATTGTGAAAACATACTTGTGGGGTCATTGTTTCGTGTATCGATACGCAGGAGTTCTCGGCCTGGTGAGTGAGAGAGATGACACAAAATGGTTACTTGGCCGATACGCTACCGCGTATCTCGATAAAAGGTGTCCATCGTCACGTAAATCCTACGATCTCTTTCGTAGAAATTATTCATCCGTTCGAGGGTTCATGGCTAGCTGTGAGTCCCAGGGAGGAGAACCTCTACCAAAATGTTCTTTAATTTTTCTGGTTGCGGGAAAGCTCTGTCAAGTTCGCGGGGGGTTCATAACCTGGTCCGACGACGAGTTATATAATCCCACGAGTCATCTTTTTTCACTTATTACGAAATATACTATTTCGTTTACTACTAAACGAAACTTTTCCGACACATTGAGATGAAAAATTTTGTTCGTAACCCGTGAAAAAAAGAACTTTTTGCAATCCCTGCCCAAAAAGTTCACTTTTCGGTACCGGTTTTCGTGCGTAAAATGGTACTTTTCCGCACAGTGTGCGTAAAAATCAGAAATCGTGCGTAAAGTGAAACTCGTGCATAAAGCTTCCCTTTACGCACTCGAATTTCACTTTACACACGATCTTGAGTTTTCCGCACTCCGCACACAAAAAAACCACTTTGCCCTCAAACCTCCCCTCACAGCGAATTTTGGCAGGTATTGCAAAAAATTACGTGTGCAACGCGTGCGTATCGCCTTTTTCGCCTCGTGTGATCGCCTAGCACTCGTGCGAAAAAGTGCTACTTTACGCACTAGTTGCACAATATACTTTTTTTCACTTGTTACGAAATATACTAATTCCCTGGCGAAACATAAAATTGTTAAAGATGTAATTTTTTCATCATCCTGTGTCAGAAAAGTAACTTTTCCGATACATTGAGATTAAAAATGTTGTTCGTAACACCTGCGAACAATGTTTGTTGTATTTCTGACCAAATATGCTACTAAAATATTGCCTAATTGATTAACAAAGATCGATAATATTGACTAAAAGAAGAATTCGCACAGTTAGAAAGCCCAATTTCATATTTCTTGACATATAAAAATATTCTTCCAATGAATAGCAGTTTTAACATGTAGAAAAGTGTTATTTATTTTATTCTCACCTCTCACAATTTTTCCACAATAACCCCTTAATTTAATTAATGACTCCTAGCAAAGTTTTTGCTCTTTATCATTCAGCTAATTAAAAATGTCTGGACTTGGCAAATATTACAAGGGTAATTACAGTAAAACGGGTTACTCAGTGAACGAAGGCTCTCTGAAAGGGTTGTCAAAGGGCAAATGCGGAGCTCACGTGAATGTGAAAACCCCGGCTTCTCATGAAGTTTACACAAACAGCGATGTATCAGCAGTGTCCACTGCACACGGGTGTGTTTAATATCGAAAAAGTATCGGGAGAACTAGAATCCGTGCAATGCAACCGGAAGTCATGGTGCTATAAATACCTCGACAGCTGAAGGATTCTCCTTTAATTTCTGAGATGATCTCAAAACAATTTTCACGGCCATTTTTTTTATAAATATTCGACACTGAACATTAAATTTTTCTTAAACGGTCATCGCACTGAAATTTTTGAACGTATGGGAGCTTTCTCATTTACTTTGATAAGGTTTTTACTCGAGTTAAGGAATTTTTGCAGTGCATATATGAAAGAAATATTGAAAAAATGGAGGAGGCAGATTTTAATGCCGTATTCACGTTATCATGGAATAAAATTTGCTATAAAAATATTCATCCAAGGGTGTTTTTGCTATTGATCGAGGATATTTCGTAACAAGTGAAAAAAATGGTTTTTAACAAGTGGGAGGTGTATATCACGAGCCGAGGGCGAGTGATATAATCGCACAAGTCAAAACCCAGTTATTCCATGAGTTACGAAACAAATTTTTCATCTCAATGTGTCGAAAAAGGAGTTTTCCTCACGCTGTGTCGAAAAAGTACTGTTCGACACATTGAGATGAAAAGTGATGTGAATCCCTCGTGAAAAAAGTGTTTTTTGGCGAGTGGGAGGTTTATATCACGAGCCGAAGGTGAGTAATCTAATGCCACGAGTCAAAAAACACTTTTTTCACGCGTTACGAAATATACTATTACGAGCTATATTTTTTTTCACTTGTTACGAAATATACTATTCAGTCACTTTCCGCTTCGCGTCGAGTGACTAGAATAGTACATTTCATGCCCGAGCCGAAGGCGAGCACGTGGGGGAGGCTGATATGTTTTCCATGGCGAGGCTTGGATATTATTTTTCGTCATGTGGTACCTGGAAAACGCCAATTTCATGGCGCACAGCGCCACGAAAACGGCATTTTTCAGGTGCCGCACATAAAAACTTACTTTCCGACACCGCGGGATGAAAAAATCTGCCGCAATGGATTGAATTTTAATCAACGGTTATGGATAAGACCCAATAATATCTACAATCGAAAAAAAAATTCGATCGATTAATTACCGAGCAATCGCCGAAAATCGGAAAAAAAAATTCCGCACATACGTACATACATTCGGACACGATTGAAAAACTGCACCTTCAGATTCGTTGCATCACATAGGATCGATAAAACATGAAAAATCCAAAACTTAAATTTGACGGATTACAAAACTTCCATTGGGGAGCAAAAAAGGCTCAACAATGGAAGAAAAAACTAAATATTTCACCGATGAAGCCCAATAGGTTTCGGTAGGATAAATTTTGATCTCTGTTACCAACTTCTTTATTTGCAATACTTTTTCTCGAGTTTTGTGTTTTACTGAGAGATATCTCTGTCGATATCCATAAAGGACACTGCAATTAAACTTTGTTTAATTAACCCAGTGGATTTATTCAAATACTTCATTCAGCGTTTATTCAAAGTTACACTTGCTCCCTATTTACATTTCGTTTACATCAAATAGGTGTTTTTTAAATTTAAACAAGGAGTTTTAAACTGCGATGACAACTTCATTAGTCAAATGACTTCACAAGTTGAAAACGTAATAAATGAGCTCGATATGAGGACGACATTTATCACAAATCTTCCATCTCGAAAAAATAAAGTTTACAAAGAGAACAGATAGTGAGAATTATAAAGATATTGTTGTTGATATAGTTGAAAATTTAGTTGTCTATTGTGATTTCTATTTGCTTCTGTTGCATAATTTCTCCGGGTACCTCCGCAAACATGAGCTTTAAAATATTATTATACGTGCTATCACATGTTCTATATCGAACGATTCGATTCCCAAATAGAAATATCGGCGCAACCCATCGACATTATTGCAAACGATTCTCATGTTCTGTAATGCTGCACGCTGTTGGCGACAGCTGTGATTTTACGAGGGAGAATGCGCACCGACCAATTTAACGCACTAACCGCAAAAGTACAGCGTCATGTTGCACGTTCACGATCTTTCGGGTGGGGAAAATACGCTCGAATTACTAGATTCTTTATTTTTACGTCGATTTTTCCTTTCATTTTTTCCCCATCGTCTCTCTGGTTCGTTCACCACATGGCATGGATGCCGTTAATATTGTGAGCAATTCGTTAACCGCACAATTCGTTGGTTCTAAATCTGATAAAGTGGGAAGGAACACTGAGGCTGTTTTCATTAAATTCTGTGAATTAAAGTTTTAGAGAAAATTACGGGGATTGCGCTCAACTGGGGAATAATCCTGTAGCGAAGTTGTGGATTAAAATAGAGATACTGATAGACGAATGAATTAATTCTCATTTATATAAATTCAAATCGACACCGAGAAAAAATTATAATTTTGTCAACCGAATATTCTTCTGACAAAAATTTGAAGCGAATTTTGCTATACGAATTTCAGGCATTTGGTTGTCCAGAACAAATATATTTGGCAACATTATATTTTTCTCTCAGTGTATATAACTCGATAATGGCTATTTTAAAAAAAATTGGTCGGGGTTGTTGGTCGCTCGCTACGCTCGCTCCGATTGTTGTTGCGTTGAACTACTATCTTCCCGATTAATTCTCAATACAATTCGTAACGCGACGTTTTTCTTTTATTCGGCCCTTGACGAGCCTCGTAACGAACTTCCCCATAGACTGAAATATTAACCTAGAAATTTAAGGGGTGGGGGGAATTTACTCCCGTTCGAATGGGATGTAGACAAAGTCAATGCCTATCAATCGCGATCAAAATCCCTTCAATCGGATGACACGCTTGCGCGGGAGCGTGAACGATAGAAATTGAAAAATCAAAATTTGTTGTAATCCTTATTTTTTAAAAAGCTCAAAAAGGGGTGGGGGAATTTCGCTCCCGAACTTATCCGGTCTTGTCCTCGGTGATGTCTATCGATCGCGAGCAACCCCATTTCGATCGCACTCACCGTTCGCCTGGGAGTGGGAACGAAAAAAAAGTGAGTACGTACACACACACACACACACACACACACACACACACACACACACACACACACACACAGACGACTCGCTGAAAAACATCGAGGGGTGTTCTCCTGGTCATAAAACGTCGACATTTCATGAAATTAGTGATTTTCATTTTCAGGGTGAAAACAATAACTTCCTTATCGGGAAGTTAAAAATTATACAAATGAAAAAGAAAATCTCAGTTATTTTTGATTAATTCGTGGCGCTTTACGCCTGACATTAGCCAGTGTTATGAGTTGCCATGTACGACCGTTGGTGAATGTGACTCACTTCACACTAATGTTAGCAGGCCTAGGCCTCACTCGAGTGTCTTTTAGCAGACCATAGTCGCTAATCTCCACCTAATGGCCAGACAACGGTCCCGCTAAGCGCCATTTACCGGGCATGAATATATGAATATATAAAATATTTGGACGTGAGGTAAAAATCGACATTTCTCTGGTTTTACCAGATCTGAAAATGAATTGAAGGATAAAATTATAGGCTCTAATCAGACGATGTATTCTCACACTTGCAAAGAAATAAATAGAAATTGTTCCGCGTCAGAATTCAGTCCGTATTGAAGTTTGGCAGATGCGAAAAATTCGCTCCAATTACCGGGTCCTTTATTTTCATGTCGATTTTTCCTTTCATTTTTTCTCCATCGTCTCTCTGGTTCGTTCACCTCATGGCACGAATACTGTTAATATTGTGAGCAATTCGTGAACCGCAGAATTCGTTGGTTCTACATCTGATAAAGTGGCAATGAATACTGAGGCTGTTTTCATTAAATTCCGTGAATTAAAGTTTTAGAGAAAATTACCGGGATTGGGCTGTACTGGGGAATAATCCTGTAGTGAAGTTGTGGATTAAAATAAGGATACTGATCCATGAAGTAATTACTTCTACGGTATCGAAGCGTGAAATCCATATGACTCGATGAATATTTTTTTATTAGTAAAACGAGATGTGTCACCAGGATATATACAATTTAATTACCCTTCCATTTACTCTGCATTCTATTTCATCAACTGAATGGGGCAATCCATTAATTGAGTTATGGAAAATAATCGTGTGAGGACGAAGTTTCTGAAATACTCAGGGGCATCAGTTGCAGCTCAACACATGAACCCATTCGCTGCTATCTCTCTTATTTCCCCCTGGAATCAATAAAGATAAGATTTCAGGTTAGTCTTCAAGTTTCCCCATTTTCGCCAAATTTGGACACGACACAGAGGGAGAAGATAGAATTTTGTCATCATCATTTTAGCGTCAAGCGATGAACGCTCATATTTGGGGAGTAACAGGATGTAATATTATAGTAACACACTCCATTAGGCCACAGGAAATTCAGGGATAGAAGCTGCCGTGATGTAGGAGATATCCCAAGTATAATTTCAGCTGTTTCTATTCATCCCCACAAAATCAGATATTCAGTAAAAAGCTACTTTCAGAATAGCATGCTGACCTCATTTGGGATCATCTCTTTCACATCCGCGATATTGTTTCATTCAAAAATTTATGAAGCTTTGAGAGTGGAACCCTACGGCTCGAAATTTCGAATAATCAGTCGGTTGAAGAGTTCTCATTGTAAACAACATTATTTTTTAAAAGATTCCCAAATGCAATTAGTTTTTCCATGGTTCACCGAGAAATGATGTTAAATGAGTTTTGCGAGGTTAATTACACTCGATACTAATTTCATTTCGATATACCGAGAATAATTTGTGGAATAGTTCGTAATTTTAGTCGGTCGGCAATTAATTAGTTTGAATCAGTTGAAAATCTTTCATTTGAACGAAAATAATGAGTAATTGAAATGCATCAGTGAATGAAACTGTCGAAGGCCTTCTCAGTCTCTTCAATCCGCTCAGTCCGATCTAGAGCGTCGAAATAAACTCAACTAAATCCCTTCTTCGTCGACCTATTTTCATTATTAAGATTACAGTTACCGGAAAATTGATTGATCAATTAATATTTTTCATATGCGAAATATTTGCCTGAATTAATATAGAATAATTTCGGTATATTGGTTAAAAACACATCAGGTGCAGTTTACTTTTCCATTTCCACCTGGTACTCATCGGAAAACGTCACAGCCACAATCTAATTTAAAAGACAAACTTTATCGTAATTCACAACGAAACGTATCTTATACTAACACTTTCATATTACGTACACTACGTTTGCTCATGGTTCCTCCGTATCCAATTACTTATTATCATTATTACGCCGTTGTTATTAATACGTGTAGTACATTTTTGGCTGAACAAACATGTTCAAAAAAAGTAGAGGTGGTGTTGTTTCAGAGGATATCGAGTGATAAGTGGAATTTGGAGTGAAGTTTCAGTCTTACCGGTAGCTTAGTTGGAAAATCCTTGCGCGTAATTGGGAGACCGCATTCGAACCCCGGTTGGGTTTATCGAGATTTTTTTCTCTCTAAATTCTAATTCTGTTTGAAGTAGCTGGGTTAGGACTTGGATGGGTGACTCAGGAATTTCTCGCTCACGTACAAATTATAGGCGGTAGTTATATAGTACAGTGGCCTATGTCTCCATGTAGTCAATGTCACAGGTAAGTACTCGAGGGCACTTGACAATCAGCCGGCTGTGCAAGACCCATTTTAGATGGTTCCTCGCGCAGCCCTAGTTTGGACCACCCTTATATAAAAAGCATGACATGCTGATGGGCGCCATGACAGTCTTCAATAATGGCGGCCGCTTGCCGCCGGCTCATTGACTTGTGGCGTACTTAAAAGAGTAAGACGGCCGGAACATCGCAGATACATATGACAGAAAAAAGTGGGGATTGACAAATAGGCTGAAGTATTAAGTAACCGGTAAAATAAAAAATATATACGTCAATAACACTTAGGAAAAACGAATTAAAGTTAACGAATTAACGTAGTTCGATACCAATTAGGTTAGTTATTCAAATAGATTAATTAGCCCTGCCGTACTCGCGCCTCTTCACCGAAAGTCGTTGGTCGCATGGCAAGCGCCGCGCCACTCGTGTATTCTCGAGCGCAACGTTGCCACAAGGGTCCCCAATGTTCACGCGCTGCTTGAGATTGTCACGAGAATCGGCAACATCGCTCGTTAAATTTCTACTATGAGAGTGGTCGCATGGTGAGCACTGCGCTCACTTCCGCCTGCCGTGCTCAAAAAAAAAATAGTCAGTTAAGGGCAACCGATGCCTAATCGGAAGGTGCCGGGTTCAAATCCCGGTCTGGACTATCCATTTTTTTCAGTAAAAATTTCTAGTAATTTTATATTGAGAATAATCCTGGATCCTATCCTACCTATTCCAAATCCCACCCAACAAATTCCTCTGACGTTACAAAAATATGAAACGCTATATAAATTTCCCGTCTTTGATGTAAAAAAAACTAGACGTGTCTACCCGCATGACAACATATTATTTGAGGAACTTGCCAATAGGCAGAGCCTAATTCTTCATATTTTTAGATATATCATGAAAATTACAAGACGATGGTGAGACAATACCCATTTACGAAGCATCGAGCCTTAACAATCGGGCCAAGCTTAGAATAGTCTTGATTGTCAAGCCTGAATTTATCTAAACTAACCCAGGCTTACGCCGATAGTGCTACCAGTCTATAACCAAGATTGATACATAGCATCCTTGGATACCAGACTTGGCCCAGTCTAGGATCAGGATTATTATCCAAACCCTGTGATTAGTAAGCTTAGATCAGGGCATAGTCAAGACTTTTATCGAAGCTATGATACGAGTTTTATATAGCTCACTGTAGTCTGGTATCAAGTCTGGAACCAAGTCAGATCAAGGCTGATATCTAAGCCTTAGCAGTACCGGGCTTCAATAAGATTAGACCCAAGAGTGTTAATCAAGCCTTGTTGATGACTCTATATAACCACGCTTAGTCTAAGATAAGTTGCTAGGATTGAATTAAGCCTCAGTTCTAGCTTGATCAGTGTTTCATTCCAGGCTTGATACAGGCTTGGATACAAAGCCTCGGACAGGTCTGGCTAACCTTGGTTCAAGTCTGAGCCAGGCCTGCCTGGCCCTGTTGTTAATTCTCGCCTGTGTAGCGCGAGCGCTCGAAGGTTGATTAGAAAAAAAATAATGAGCCCTTCATGGCAGAAATGGAGGAAGTAAATTTTTTGATTACATAATTACTCGACAAATTAATAGTTCTATTGAATAATAATCAAAGGCGTTCGGCATTTTCTAACTGAAATTTCTAAAATATTCTCGAAATGTCATAAATACTTCTATTAACTTCTCTATTTTTAGAGCGTTTAGAAAAATTCTCTCATTTTTTTTCAATTAAAAATGAAGGACAAAGTAATCACTTCGTCCATCGATTATTTCAGACAATTAGAGTACAGTGCGTGACGAATAATTTTAAAAAGAGACATTTTAATAACGATCCCATGAAATGTGCACTCATAAAATATTTCATGAGAACACCTAGGAAAGTCAATAGAAAATATTATTAGGGATCGTTTAAACTTTGAGAATTCAATTTATATTTGGGTGATTCTTCACATTAAAAAATACCTCTAATAAAAAGTGTCTATAGTTATTGTGATCAACTTTCCATAAATGTAACCGATTTTTAAATTTAATTTCAATTTTATATTTGATATCGCACTAAAATAATCAGCGTAACTGGTCATTTAAAATTTATACAGTTTTTCAAAAACAATATCCACCGATTATTTTATCTCTGGAAAAACAGTTACCTCGTTAATCTCTGTGTAATTGCTCGGACTCCTGAAATAAAGTACCACTTATTTTTCTCAATTTCTTTCATTTCCCCCTTTCAATCCGTCCACCCATAAATAATCCTGTCTCTCGACGATCAATTTTAATAAACCAATCCGTGGATGGTAATAGACGTTTGAGCTCAGTCGATTGTGCATGACGGAATTCCGTTGAACCACAAACAGAGCGAAGGTTGGGAGGGTAGACAAATGTGAAGGAGTGAGAGAGGGAAGAGACAATTTCAGGGATTCACCCGGAACAATCGGAACCAGGAGCACCCTTGCCACCTCCGGAGAATAAATATCGGAGATTGGATCGTGGATTACGCCAGGACTGTCGTAGCCCAAGGGGGTCAGAGGGTTCAGTGTACAGCTGAAAGGCCAGAGAAGGATTTGACTATGAATTAGACATAACGCTCTAACAAGCTGAATTCATTACATCAGCATCGACAGAATTATTTACTCAGTCGAGGGATAATTATTCCCTTGTTTCGGGCCTTTTCCGTTTGCTCGTTTGAATGTCTCATCTGAGAATTGATGGGAATAGAGACCGCTTCAGGGTGGATCTTTAGAAATCGCCGATGGAATCTTTTGAAAGTGCTGAATGTTACCAATTAAACACTAGCCCCAAGCTGGGTGGAGACTGAAGTTTTATAGAGACTTTAGCTCGGACCTTTTGATTCGAATTTCAAGGGAAATTTTAAGGATTTATTAGGGCTTCATTAAGGACTTCTCATTTATTCACCTTGATACGTTAGAATCGATTCATTAATATGCCAATTCATCGATTTATTCATTAATCGATTGAGGAAACTGTAGGGGACGACGGCCATGAATTTTTAATCCAATAAATATTTTGGACAAATTAGGAAATTCAAAATTTGTTTTAATTCAGCTTTTGCCTCAGGTAGATCTTTTCTTCGATGCTTTCATTGTTTCGAACCTTTCCGTGCGCTCCTTTGAATGTCTTATCTGGGGATTGATGAGGGAGACTGAAGTTTTATGAACTCTTCCGCTCGGATCTTTTCATTCGCATTTGAAGAGAAATCTGAGGGATTTTCTTAGTTCTTCATTCAGAAGTCAAGGGGTGTGGACGGCGAGATAAGCGCGAAAGGACTTGAGGATTATTTGGGGGTGAGGAATTCTCATTAATTTTTTTCTTGATTGGCTACGATCAATTCATTATTATGATCATCTATTCATTTAGTAATTAATTAATTGATGAACTTCTGAAAGTAAATAATTTCCATTCATCAGTTTTTTACGGGAACAAATATTTTTAACGGAGCGAAACAATTCTACACTTGTCAGGAATTGAAAAATGCCCTGTGAGGTTCTAATATTTTCACCTCAGTTAAAGAGAGTTAGTAGGTTTCAAAGTATAATAATTCAAATATAAAAAAATTGAATATTTGAATTTAGCAAATATTCTTGAGCTCGGCAGATTTACATCGCATTCGGAAAACGATGGGTTTGCGTTTTTATTAATACCAATCTTCTTAAAGTTACATTCTTTATGAATAAATTTTTTCTTGGCGGCTCTTCATAATTTTCCACTTCCGGACATACGTTCCTGACTCAACCTTATTTATACCCTGCACGTCGACTCTAGCGCTTGAATTTTTGCTGCACAGGAGCTCTTTTTTTATCATAGACGTACCGAGGGAAATAGTTGAATGAAAATCACAGTATTAGCATGGTAATTGCGGATAAAGTAGGGGAGCAGAAGGAGTGGACGACAATCGATGAAGATTCGTCTCACATTTTGGAGCAGTTGAGGGGATACTCTCGTATCTAATTCACTTTATCATTGCATTCAGCCACATTTTTATCACTTCCGGTTGAAAAAAATTTGTGTTTCTGTACTAAAGTTAAGTGTGGACAAAAGATTTCACGATTTGGCTAGAGAAAAAGTAGAGAAATTAAGCTTGGAAGAGGTCGCAATCTTTTATTCTTATTCAGTAATTAGTATCTCGAATATGTCTCAGTTAAGGAAGCCATGTGACTCGAAACGACCATTTAATTAATGATTTTTTTAACCTTAATTCTGTTTTTTACTGAAATGAAAAATGCTCTCATTATTTTTTTTTAGTATTATTTTTCATTCGTACTACCATTACGGTTTTGTAAGTGCCCCATTCGTCAGCCTGCCTCCCCCCCCCCCCTTATCTTTTACTTTTTACAATTCTTGCAATATCCTGGCCTTCTTATTTTGGGGTGTACCCCGAGTGGAAATTTCAGTCAAGTACAGATTAAGTTCTGATCAAGTCAAACCTGACCTTTGGTCAGGTGCTGATCCCGTGGATTGGTCAGAACATGATGTCATGTAACGCCTCCGAGACATCAGGATTTGACGAGGTCTAATTGATCGGGACTTGATCACGTCTGGTACATCCGGGCTGGATCAGATCAGGCAAATCCTTTCCGAATCAGGCCAGTTAATTGTAGATTTGATCGGATCATACCGGATTCAAGCTACTTGGGTCTAGGTTGTTCTTAAATTAAGTGAACACGAAGTGAAGTTTTAGTTCAACACATTGAAGTATTTTTTTTTATTTTCAACTCTTCCATATTTTAATGTTCAATGAATGAGGCCAATATTGTGTGAATCAACTGGTTTTTGTTTTGAAGATTTATAATTATTGATAACCAAGTACGGTTAAAATCACAATAAACATGAGGAGAAAACTAGTGACATCTGTGGCCAATGGTAAATCCTTCAGAAAAATATGTCGATAAATCGAAACTCTAAAAATTGATAAAATTGAATATGGCAACATTCATAAAATTCGTTGCCTGGAAGGCAAATTATTCATCAAAATAAGATCAGAATCATGTGAGGCGGCTAGACTACAAATTCAGATTAGGCTTGCCATATTAAAACCTAACCAACGTAATTGCAGAAAGAAGTGCCAGGTTGAGGTCTGATCCAT